>JAQZBX010041597.1:0-22293 GCA_029593785.1 Cabassous unicinctus | reverse complement strand
CAATTATTCTGAAGACGGGCAAAGTGATCCCCAGAGGCTGGAAAAGGGAACTGTACAACACCTGGAATTCTCGGGCAAAGGTTATGCTGTGAACTTGATATGCAATATGAACAAACTGTATGAAACAGATGATAAACAGTACAAAATTCCAGGAAAATATGTCGGCTGCACAGACATCTACCCAAGCCCAGACAGCAGAACAGAGAAAGCCCAATCCTAGCAAACTGAAGACATAGAGGAGCCCAAAGAATCCACTTCCACCCATGAAACCTACTACAAATAAAATACTGGCAAGATGATAAATTGCCCCTTCGGCCTCTTGTTTCCAGTTTGTGCAGACTGGATGTTCATCTAGTAGGCTCTTCCATAAACTTGAATTTCTTTCCATGGTTGTACCACCGTCTGTTTCACTTTTCAGTCGACGTCATATGATATTAACAAGTAATTAAGTCCTTTGCTTTTCCATCATCAGAGTTTTGCTCAGTCTTCACAAAACCAGAGAAAGCATGGGCACTGGAATCGTGGTGATTAAGAGTTGGGTGTATATGGATCTTGAAAAACTAAGAATCCCATGCTCATTTCTTTAAGTTCATTTGGGCTCCAGATTCAGATCTAGTCCATAAATATTTTGCTGTTTCCCTACATTTCAATTAATATTTGTATTCTAAATTCTTCAGGAGACAACCCATACTCTCAGGGCAGGAGAAAGCCTTAGATATCATCTGGTATCAGCCAGACCTCTTCATTTTGCAAATGTGTAAAATGAGATCCGATTTCCATTTATATTTTCTGTTGCATGTAGTTCTTGTTTGGTTTTCTGTTGCCACACAGAACTGACCCTTTCTTTCTCCGGCCCGGAGCAGAGCTCTCGCCGCGCGCCGGGGGAAGTTTCCTCGCCAAGAGCGCTGGGCCGCGTGGGCCGGCGCGGAATCCCCCGGCCCCCAGCTCACGCACTCTTTACCCGCACCCGGCTGGCGCGCGCCCGGCGCCCGGGCTCAGCCTGACCGCAGAGGGCTCCGGAGCGGCGCGGCGGCAAGGGCGGGGACCCGGCACGGGCACGCGCCCCTGAACCAGCTCTTTACATGCCAAACGGTTGTAAACTAGGGACCTTCCTCTTCTGTTCTCTAAGATTTGTTTATATTAAGGAGATAAGAAGGGGAGGAGAATAGCGCTATATCAGTTCTTACATAAACACCCAGGTTCACAATTTTGGAATTCATCCCCTATAGTGGAAGACATGCACTTTTTTTACACATGTGCATAACCACGTGGCTGTCTTCACTCTGAGTGGGGAGACTGGGTTGTTGGGAACTGATGAAGTTACTGTTATAATTAATAATAGTCTGGTTTTAAGTCAGAAATCTCATGTTTACTTTGAGGATAATATAAGTAAATATAAATATTTTATGTTTATCCAATGCAACCCATAATTTAAGAAACACTTCATCCTTATTGTGCTTATTTATCAATGAAAACTGAGAGAAAAACAATACTCTGAAAATTAAGTTTTCACAATTATGTAATACATTACTAAAAAGTTTTAATGCAGTATAGCCACAATTCCACCAAAGAGTACAAGCGGTTTTCCAGAGAATAAATGACAAGAACACTTGCATGACTTTTATCCAAGAATTGGAACTGACTTTGATACATGACTTCTCTTTATTTTCATTGAAAGTCTTCATCAGATAGTGTTTACAAAAACACTGCAGTAAAACTCTGAGGAACCGGTCCTGGGGTTTTTGTCTCTTAGTTAAAAAGACATTGTGTACCCACTTCTGAGACCTCAGTCCTGACAAGGGATTTCACAAAAGAAAAGTTCTCAAGAACCTCTGATAAAGAAGCAGACAGTGACATCTAAGATTCTAGAACCAACACTGCTACAAATTTTTTTCTTTTTTTTTTTTCAATTCTGTTTTCCCCTTTATATTAATTAAAATTTCCATTTATCTTGAGTTGTTCTCATGTTGCAACATTCAGTTGGATATGAAAGTTTTAGCTAACAGACTTTTGTTAGCTTGACTCCTTCCACAATAGCAAACCTACTGCCATATAGAGGCCCTTCAACATTCTTTTTTGCACCAAATTTTGGCATAAAGCCATACTGTTAAACGTAAATGCATTAAAAGCGATACTGTATTTTTTGGTTCTACAAATATTTCTACGTTATTTATTGCAGAAGAGCTCTACTTTTGCAGTAGCACAACAATGATTATGATTAAACACATTTCAAGAGGGATCTTTTTCCCTTTCTTATTGCAGACAACATGCATTTTGAACACAAGCTATGAAGTAATCAGAAATAATATTATTTTTAGAGGAATTTAATATCTCACTGAACGTGAGTGTATTTGTTTGAAAGCACGTTGTACAAGTTTTATGTTACACAATGTGTTTTAACAGAGAGATTAAACTGATTAATATCTGGGACACTTACAGCAGAGATACTTTAAAAAGCAATGTACCCTGCAGAGAACTCTGCAAACGCATGGAACTCTGAAGGAAACCATGAAAAAGCTGCGTTATAACAGTTTACTTTCTGTACTTTCATTAATGGGGTCTTGAGAAGACTGACAGAAAATGCTGAATTCTTTCTACTTTTTTGTTTGTCTCACAGATAGATCATAAGTAAAATGTTGTAATATACAATCATTGTTATAATAAATTCATTAATTGTTTAACAGATAAAGGAATCTAATTATTTTGACCAGTGATGCCATATCCTATTTTGTTTTGCTAATAATATACTTATATCTCCTTGTTGATCTTGAAGCATCAAATAATGCCTTTATTAAAATTCTGTTGACCTCAAATTCTGACATTCTTTCTGAATTTTGTCCTCATTCTTGAATAACAATTCCATATAGATGCAGGTCTAGATTGTTAAAATAAGCATCTTTCATGCTACCATTTTCTGAAAATATGCTTTGTATACTATGCAAACATAAAATAGCATGAACATATGTCTATACAATTCAATGATTCTTACTTGAATAGACCTCTATGATATTTGATTATGTTAAGAATAGATATAAGTAAAGTAATCAATAATGTTTGGTTATTCATTTTTTTCAAACAATATTTGTCAATATTTTAGACACAAAGAAGATAAAAATATGAATAGCATGTCTTTCCTGGCTATTATGCTGTACATAAGCAATGACCAATGAAATTTTATGAATTGAGAATATGGAACAAAGGATCAAGATTTTTAGTTTATAAACTTTTACATATGAGGAATATTGATATATCTCAGCTAGTTACAACAAACAAATTATGTCCTGGATATCTTCCTTGGAATCGCTGAGAAATACAGTTAATTTTGTTGAGAATTCATCTGTTTCAAGGTAGTCATGTGAATTTGATTTAGTCTTATCACACCTGTTCGATTCAGTCTTTTTTTACTTAAACTTTTAATTTTGAAATAGTTTCTGACTTATAGGACAGTTGCAAAAATAATACAAAACCTTTACAGACAACTCCAACTTATAGCCGCTCTGATACAATACCCAGATCCACCAATTTTATCATTTTGCTACTACCTTTGCAGTATCATTCTATCTATACATCTATGTATCAATTCATCTATCTTAGATTCAGCCTTATTTTCTCTTGTAAAATAGAAGTAATAACTACCCCTATATAGTCATGGGAAGCATAATACAGCACAAATCAAGTTTCTGATAAAATTTTTAGTTTTCATTTCATTCTTTTGAGTTAAACACTAGTAAGTGTGATCCTTGACTTTGATTGACAAAGAGGATAATTAGTAGGATTTTGACAAAGTTAAGGATTCTATAAACTCGGCTACGTGAGCTTCCAGCTCTGTGTCAATGGCATTTTCCAGATGAAAGAGATCTCAGGAAGCATAGATGGTGCAGGAGATCATCACTGTCTCACTAGATAGGATGAAGCAGAGATGGGAGAAAAGGTTGGAAACACAAGCACTGCAGAGAGAAATGTTAAAAATCAATTTTAGAGCCTAGCACCTCTGTGAGTAGGTGTTGAGATAACCAAGATATATTTGATCTTAAATGTTTCAAGATCTACCCTGTTTTAATTATGATTCTAGGAATTTATTTGAAGAGTTTAATATTTGACTTCTCAATGGAATTAGTCACATTTTACATTTTTGTAAAAGTACGTTAACATTATATAAATAAAAAGTAATTAAACTTAAAACTTATTTCTAAGTTATAAAAGTTTATAAAGAAGACACAATTGTCTTTGGGGGAAATTGAAGAGAAATTCTTGTAAAATTAGAAATTCTTGTAAAATTAGAAATTCTTCCAAACTTTATTAAATACTTTTTCTTCTACATAAACTGTTCCAAAAGTTATTTTCAGTGTCATTTTAAAGACTTCTTATAAATATCGATCACAAAGTAGAATAAAAGTAGTATGAAACTGAATGTGTAAAACAAATATATAATAGAGGTCAAAGTACATATATTTCAGCACATATTTAGGGCATATCATATTATATTGAGAACATAAAGTTCATATTTAAAAGTATTTACTATGGAAAATTAAAGGAATAGGATAGTTTATTTCCTTCCTTTTAATTATTTACCAAAAGGATACTGATAACAGTTTCTTGAGAATATTTAATCCTTCTTTTATTTTAGTAGCTGTCTTTTCCATTTTATATAAAATTTCAACTTCAATAAATAAAAGACATTAGTGTACCAAATATGTATATAAATTAAATAAAATTGGACAGCTAGTCTGTGCAAGGTAATTAATGATAGCTAATATTTGAGAGGTAATGACTTAAAATGATTGGCATATTTGAGGTCTAACTAGCTGAAATTAATTTAATTAAGCTAATACTTGGTTTTGAAAAAAGGGCAGTATATTTTATAAAAAGCCTACATGGTATTTAATGTATTATTTTCTTTACATTAAAATCAGAAATTTTTTAGCATGGGGGGAAGATGATGAAAATATATACAGGTAACAAATAAAATACTATAATAGTTTATGTATCAGAATATAGACCATTGGATCTTTTTTCTGAATAGCAAATTCTTATTTTCAACTGATAATTACACATTTACTTTTTGAAAAACTGAAATAGAAGAATATAATACTAGTTTGCATAGTACATACTATTGTCTTTTTTTCACCGGGGGTCAGGGATTGAACCTGGGACCTTATATGTGGGAAAATGGCTCTCAATCACTGAGCCACATAGGCTTCCCTGAGTTGGTTTTTCCATTTGTTTTGGTTTTTTATTTTTTTTTCAGGAGGCACCGGGAACCAAACCCAGGACTTCCCATGTAGGAGGCAGGTGCTCAACTGCTTGAGCCACATCTGCTCCCTAATTGTCCTTTCAGCAAGGTTTACTCAGGTCTTGTTAATGTAATGCATGCCATTTCCAGTATATGCCAGCAACTCACTTACTTTCCATTCCTGCTTTTCCTTCCTACAACTCAGCCAGGCTCAGGTAAGGGTGGTATTAAGGACATAGTAGCCAGCAGTACAGTTCTTATTGCACAAAGTAGAAGAGAGCTAGAACACTGACCACCCCAAGATCCTTTCCCCAACCCATTCCCATAGTACTTATTGTTGCTTTATTATCAAAAGCAAATTTCTTTATAAAAATTATTTTAGGTAGGAAAAAATATCTGGAAGAATTGTACTTCAAACTATAGCTTTGATGGTAGAAGTGGAGATCTGAAATGGAATAATGGATGACTTGTCCTTTTTCTTTACACAGGCTTTATGTTGTCTAAATTACACTAGGTGTTACAATTATAATTTCAATATATATTATTTCTATCATTCAAAAATAAAGTATAACAGAAAAAGACTTTTTAACATTAAGAATAATCCTAACAGAATTTTATGTGGGACTCCAATATTTTCTTAAACTTAACTTTGAACCATATACTGAGAAGTCATTGAGTTTCTCTGCTATTCCAGAACAATGCTAGGCACTGAGGATGCTAGGGAAGAAATTTTTTGAAAAATCAGAAACAAAATCTGTTCCTGAAAAACTCACAGTATAAATTAGATGATACACCAATATATTTTCTTCATATCTCCAAGTAATTAGAGATTGAGTGTTCAGATGAGAGCTCAAAGAAATATGAAGAGTAATTAAAATAAATGAGGACAGATTAAGGTTAGAAAATCATGTCAATGTGAGTACAGACCATATGAGATGGCAAAATTACTGGAACCTATAAAAAAGTCATTAGGTTAATATGGAACAGAAGAGTAAAATGCATTTATAAGAGAAGAGTAGAATAAGAGAAAACAATAACAATTTAAGTCCGTTTTATTTCAAAGAAATAGAGTTGAAAGTTTTCAGAAATATTGTTGGTCTCTTGGGTCATTGAGAAGGAATTGCAGCTCTTGCTGTGCATGTATATATTTGTGTGTGCACATGGTAAAGACTTTTATCTATATATCTTTCACAAAAAATATCTATCATGATCAAATAGAATAGTATATACATACACAAATATAAAAACATCTATAATTTATATATTTTAACCATAGCATAAAATTATCTAATCCTGATTTATAATTTCTAATATTATGGTGAGATCCCAGTCTAAATAAATATTAAAAATGTTAAATGGAGCATGGATGAGGAAATCACTTTATCAGCGTATCATTTACATGTGTCTCTAGAAGGTACTCACAGTGAAAACTTCCAGCCTGGCCATTTTTAAATGTAAGACATTTAGGAGAAAATTATAGTCTTTGAAGAAAGTTGAAAGAATCTACTTACTTTTGCAGGATAAACAAATTGAATCTGCCAACCAGCTAAGTTTCAAATAAGTATCTATGCTAAAATCTAACATCTAGATGAGGATATTGAATAAAATATTCCATTTGCTGTTATGTTAGCTATAGATATTTTTATATTCACATATCTATTGTTAAAATGCATAGCTTAGAGAGTATATATGAGCAAGAATGAACCAGTTAGATATTAAAATATGCAAATTATATAGCAAACAAATATGTAGAGAGTATTAAGTATGACTTTTTCCACTAAAAATCTAATACATTTATTTTCAAAAATACATTGGTGTAGGAAGTTGAATTATGTACCCCCCAAACACATGCTCTTAATCTTGATCTGCATTCCTGTGGATATGAAGGCATTTTTAATAGGCTCTCTTGAAGGTGTTATATTAGCAAAAATGTGACCCAACTGAATGAGTTTGGGCTTTAATCAGGATTACTAGAGTCTTTCATAAGCAGAAGAAATTCAGACAGAGAGAGAGAAAGCCAAGGGGAGTAACCAGAACCCAGAAGTCAATGAAACCTGGAAAATAAAAGGAGAGGATATCACCATATGATGGGGAAGCCAAGGAACCCAAGGATTACCAGACCTCCAGAATGCTACCAATCCCAGGAGGAGACACGCCTTCTAGCCAATGAAACCATGAGCCAATAAAATCCTGCTGTTTAAGACAAAACCAGTTTGTGGTATTTATGATAGCAGTTTAGCAAAACTAAGACAATTGGCTATTGTAATATTTATATTCGAATGGCAATAGCTCTTTCTCTTGCTCATGTCAGTTATTTTCCTTTAGTAAAATACACATTAACTGATTCTCTTATTGTTTGCTAATACATATGCTATCTTTTAATAGCTAAGTTGCTCATTCAACAATATTTATTGAGAATCCACTATATGCCAGATGCTGTGCTATTAACACAACAGTAAATGAAATCGCAATGGTCCCTGCTCACTGTCTTTCTATTTTATCTACAACAAAACATAAGATTCCAGCTTCATTTAAAATGGCATGCCATTTTATAATGTCAGATTGATTCTTTTTAGGTTAGAATCTCACTATTTACACATTTTTGTCATTGCAGAACATATAAAAATTGGAAGTGACTATCAAAACTTTAAATATCTTATACCATGATATTCTGAAGCTCTAGGATACCTCTGTGATATGCTGTTTTAAAAGCTTCTGACTTCTGAGGTTTGAGATAAAGTTGTTCTATGATTTAATGCATCCCCCAGCAAGCCAAACTAACTGGTAAGATGCCCTTTATGTTTTTCTGAAACACCAAGAAGAGCAGGCAGTAATTATCCTCTTTTTCAGGGAAAGATGGCATAAAAGAACATTGTAGCTTACTACTTCTCTCTTAGAATTATCTATTTAAACAAACTATAACCTTCAAAGAGAGAAGTAGTAAGCTAAACAAAGTGAAGTGAATATAATAGTTAACATTAAGAATTACTAAGTGTTTGCAGATATTCTAATATATATATACATACATATATACACACACACACATATATATACACACACACACATATACAGTGGTACCTTAGTACTTGTCATTAATTGGTTCTGGGAGGCATGATGAATACAAAACAAATATTTCCCATAAGGAATAATGTAAATAAATTTAATGTTTCCAAACCAAAGACAATGCACATTTTTAAGGCAATATGTAGAAAGATAAGGTTGTATATCATTACTTTACATGAGAAATAAACCTAAAAATTAATAAATACTTAGATTAAATAAATTTAAAGCTGCACTTTACTGTACTGAGAAGAGTCAATGACCTAATGGGATGGTGGGAAGAGAGTGGTGAGGAGGAGAGTTTACATGGAGTGCTGCTTTGAAGGAGAGTCGCCCTCCAATAGAATACCAGGCATTTGCACTTCAGGTGTTCTTTCTCTTTTCTGCCTTTTTTTCAACTTGCACCACAGGCTCTGACACACTCTTTGTCACCTTCACTAAAAACTTATCCAATGAGGACTGTTTCTATCTTCTTTTCAGAATTCCTTGAAAGTGTGAAATTGTTTGGTCATTCAATAAATTCACATTTCTGCTTGTCAGAGTTTTGTCTGGATGGTACTTCTCCACAAAGTTGAACTTCTGTGCATTTTGCACACATTTCTTCTTTCTAGGAACTGGGGACATCCTCCCTTATCTCCTCATCACCTGAAGAAATCTCTTCAGCCACCTCCTGTTGCTGCTCCTTCTGTAGTTCCTGCAGCTCCTCAGTGCTGAGCTCTTCACCATGTTCCTCCACTAACTGTTCAACATCAGCAGCATCAACCTCCAGACCCATGAATTGGACCAAAGATACAATATCCTGCACAACTTACCCTCTGTACCTGCAGGCTTGGGGCCAGCCTGAAACCCTTCGAAGTCTCTCTGGGTCACAACTTCTGGCCACAAATTCTTCCATGCCGAATTCATTGTCCTATAAGAGTCTTTGTTCCAGGCCTTATCAATAAGGTTAAGGCACTGCAGGGTATTGAAATGCTCCTTCCAGAATTCTGTGAGGGTCAACTGGGTATCAGATTTTATCTCAAAGCACCTCTGGAAAAGCGACTTGGTATACAACTTTTTGAAGTTTGAAATGACCTGCTGGTCCATGGGCTGGATGAGAGTAATGTTGGAGGGCAGGAACCTTACAGTGATGAAGCTGAACTCCTCTAGTAAGTAAGTCATCTTCCAAGCCTGGAGGGTGAGCAGGTGCATTGTCCAACAGTAGGAGACCCTTCAGAGGCAAATCTATCTCCAGCAAATATTTTTTTCACTGAGGGACTTCATTTATCCAGTCAGTGAAAAATTGCCTCATGACCCAAGCTTTGCTGTTTGCAAAAAATGAAAACTCCATTACATGGAGTTTGCTAAATATGACATTATGCTTTTGAAAACTCACAGTTTTTCACTATGATGGACTCATAGAGGCTTAAGTTTTAAGTCACCTCTAGCATTCCCACACAACAATAGAGTGACCCTGTCCTTCATTGGTTCGTGACCTGGTAATACCTTTTCTTTTGTGACGTAGGTTCTACTCAGCATATTTTTTCCAAAAAACTCCAGTCTCATTACAGTTAAAAACTTGGTAGGGAATAAAACCCTCAGCCTCTACATAGTCTTGAAATTCACTGACGAATTCATCAGCAGCCTTTTTTATTAGCACTCGCTGCCTCACCATGCCTCACGACACTATGGATGCCAGTCCTCTTTTTAAAGTTACCAAACCAGCTGTCGCTGGCATTAAAAACTCCAGCACTCTCATCACTTGGTTCCGGTTTGTTTTTCAAAAGATCAGCATGCAACACTTTCGCTTTTTTGCATATCATGGCTTCAGATACACTGTTGCCCACTAACTGCTTCTCATTTACCCAAATTAATAACAGCTTTTCAACTTCCTGGAGTGTTTGAGAATACTGCTTTGTTACTGCTTTAACTCCTTTCACCAACATGAGACTTTTTATTGCTTCTTGCTTCTTAGTGATCATAATGCAAATACCGCTCTCATATTTATCTGTTATTTATTTATTTATTTGCTCAATGGTGGTACGAAGAAATTTTCTTTTCTGCTCAGCACTAACTTTGCTCTTTTTTTTTAGAACCCATGTTGAGAAAAAAAACACACAAAAATACAAAAAATGACCACAGAAACTAAGCTAAGTCTACAATGGGATGTGCTCAGGGCAAGAGCTGCCATGTGACTAACACATGACCTTTGTTTCAGTTAAAGGGTAGCGAGTAATGAGGCAACAGACCCAACACCAACAAGTTCTAGCTTGTGCGTCGAATACCAAACAAACGACTAGTACCAGGACAAAATTTTCACATCAAAATGCATCAAGTACCAAATTTGATGAGCTTCAAAGCAGTGAAGTACCAAAGTATGACTCTCTCTCTCTCTCTTTCTGTCTCTCTCTCTCTCTCTCTCTCTCTATATATATATATATATATATATACACATATAAATGTAATCTCCATAAATTCACAGAACATCTATATAAGTTGTGTATCATCAACCACATTCTGAATCTAAGGCACAGAGCATTTACATAAATTATCCAAAGTCACTCAGGATTCAAGTTAAAACCTGGATACATACATCAGTGGTTTGGCTATCATGTTTTCCTTTAATACAACCTTGTAATAACAATGAGATTTAAATTTACTTCTCATATCCCAGATAGAGAGTCAAGAAGGAACATTCCCAGCACTTTGGCTTGAAGGCAAACTGTCAATAAGTAAATGGCGCATCATATAAAAATTAGACTAGCTGATTTCTAAAGTTCCTTCCATTTTCAGTATTAGATGATTCTGTAAATGTTAAATGACTGCATTTCACTAGACAGCTGGACCTAGGGCTAAAATACATTGAGGAGTTGCAATGTGGAAAAAGGCCAGTAAGGACCTACTCTTTAGAACGCAGTATGTATTTGAAGAGTCATTTTCCAGCAGGAGAGTCTAGGGAATGAGAACTGCATGCACAATCACTTAGTTGTCAGTGGAACCCATATAAGCAAAAGAGTACCCTATACAGCTCAGTCTTTAATCTCTGAATCCATCTTTTATGGCACACTACTGTACTGCATAGCCACCATGATTTTTCTCTTCTCTTAACCAATCAATTGGATTTTCATCTCAAGCTCAGACTAGAGAGCCATATTACTGAAATTGCTAAGCTTTGAATTTATAGCAGGATCTGCTTACTCCATAGGAGCCATTTGAGTGATGCTGTGTTCCATTGCTAAATCAAGAACATGTGTTAATTTTATAGTTTAATATTAGTAATTGACATTAAGGAGATAAGAAGATGTACATATGTATTAATGTGAAAGGAGTTGAGATGCCATTCATGCCTTCATTTACGTACATATATATTTCTCAAGAAGTATAAACATTCTGGTCTCAAAGGACTTTGGAGTTATTGATAGATTTTTGCTGATGGAATTAAATTTTGGTGATGTTTTAAAAAAAGAGACGCTTAAAATAGTAAATATTCATTTACTGAATTAATAGAAAGAAGAATGAATTAATACTATCACTTCTTCTCCAAAAATATCTTTGGTAATAATCCCAAACTTAGATATATTCTAATACATTTGATGACAAGGAATTAGGAGTTTTTATATTTATATATATATATTTTTATTTAATTTTTTAAAAACTTTTTAGAGATAGTTAGATTATACAAATGTCACATAAAAAATATAGGGGATTCCCATATGCCCCACTTCCCATGCCTCCCACATTTTCCCACATTAACAACATCCTTCATTAGTTAGGTACATTCATTGTAATTGATGAACATATTTTGAGGCATTGCCACTAAGTGTGGATTAAAGTTTACATTGTAGTTTACACTCTCTTCCACCCAATTCTGTAGGTTATGACAAGATTTATAATGGCCTGTATCTGTCATTGCAATGTCATTCAGGACAATTCCCAAGTCCCAAAAATGCCCCCGTATTATACTTGTTTTACCCTCTCCTTGCCCCAGGAACCTCCAGTGGCCACTGCCTCCACATCAATGATATAATTTCTTCCATTGCTAGAATCACAATAAGTCTATAGTAGAATACCAGTAAGTATACTTTAGCCCATAGTTCATTCCCCAAATATGAGGAACTGGGATGGTGATGCCGACTCCACCTCTAATTGAGAAGGGGTTGTGATTCCATAGGGTCAATTGATGGGACTCTCTTGCTTGCAGTTGTAGGCTCTCTCAGTTCCTTGGTATCATGTTGTCCATCATTACCTCCATGTTAGTTGTCCTGGGTGAGACCAATGAACTGGAGAGTAGGTGTTGCAACTCTGATGAGATTCAGGGCCCAGCTGGCACATGGACAGCCAAAAGATTAAAGTCTCTTAGACATACACATACCAACTCTAGTATGAATTATAGGTCCAAATAGAAGGACAGAAGAGCCATGTGTAGGGAAACCACAACTGAGTCCAATTCTGTCACTCTGGGGAGCATAAATTCCAAAGTAGAGCCCACTGACAAGGCACCAACTTCCTGAGCTATTTGCCCTGACAATAGTGTCTGGATGTTTCCAGAGCCCTCAGAAGACCAACTATTTGGAGTAGCATCTACTTTGTCAGTCAAAGAGATCCTGCTGAGATGTGCATAAGCGTAACCTTTGGAATGACCTCCCAACTCACTTTGAAGTCTCTTAGCCATATAAGCTCATTTGTCTTTACCTTTTCCCCCTTTTGGTCAAAGTGTTTTTCCAGTTGCATTACTAGTTGATGCTTGGTAGTAATCCCTTGGTGCCAGGGAGGCTCATCCCCAGGAGTCATGTCCCATGCTGCGGAGGAAGGTAATGTATTTATATGCTGTTTGGCTTAGAGAGAGGCCACATTTGAGCAACAATGATGCTCCCAAAAGGCAACTTCTAAGCACACTATAATAATAGGCTAAATTTCAACGTCAAGAGTAAAGGTTCATACACACAGTCCTCAATATCAAGGGCCCATCAGTGGACCATCCTCCTTCACTAGTCATTGCCCCTGTACTCGGAGGATGCTTGCTGATCTATTAGAGAATGTGGCAGAGCTCCCCAGGATGAAAATTTGGTATTGAATTAACAGTCTTTAAAGCAGATGCTTTAAAAGATGATGAATCAATTGAATCAGATTTATCCTAGTGATTTTAATAATCAAACTTAAATATACCTCCCACCAAAAAGCCTCAAGATATGGTTAAAAGAAGTGCAACTTGCCTTCAGAATCAGACTAGAGAATCTATGAAGAGCAACCTTCCCTAGACAAACATACCTTACAGTTCTTGGAGAATTCTTAAAGAATTGGATATTTTATGCTCTATGTATTTGTAGCTCATGCTCCCTCTCTCTTTTTTTTACCTGTATCATTCTTTTCTTTCAGAAATGACCACAAAGGTCATCTACTATAAAAGGCTTTTCCAAAAATAACAGTCTGGCTTGTGTGCCCCTTCCCTCTATTGCCAGCAGAACCTTCTGCATCCCTCTATCATACTGTTTAACATATTTTATTATAATATTTTTTTCATTTGCCCATCTCCCCCTCATAACTGTGAGATCCTTGAAGAGAGGACAGAGATTCAGTATTTGTCTTTGAAGAGTAGAAAAATATCTAAGCCTTAATATAGCTATTTTCTTTTTGATGTCAAAGTTGCAGTCCCTCCCTTCAGTCTGTATCTAATTAAGCTGAAGGCAAAACTTTCTGTGTAAAACATAATGTAATAAAAAATTATAAAGATGAGATGGTTATACAAAAAAGTCTACTTAATTAAGATGCTTTGGGAAGCATGGGCATTTCTTGGCTATTTGTATTTAACTTTCTGAGATTTTCTTTCTACTGATCTTTAATTTAAAATAATCACTTAATATTTCACTGCACAAATAATTGATGGTTGCCCCAATATAAAGGCATATATGAGAATTTTAATTATTCCATGTGATGAAAAATATGAATGAAGTTGTGTTTGGTAATGACTGATTCTTTATATTTAATTTTCTCTCTAAAAGTACAGCTCCAGAATTTTACTAGCTATGTCATTAAAACTCTATATCAGCCTTTTAATTACAAAGCTACACATTTTGGTTTCTCAATTTAATATTTTGAATAACTAATCTGTATGGTTTAGCCAAGTTTGTTCTACCCCCTGTGTGATTGTTAATGTCACATGTCAACTTGGCTAGGTTATGGTGTATAGTTGTTGGTCAGGCCAGAGCTGGCCTGATTGTTACTGTTAGTGTTTCCTAGGTGGGTTTGAATCATTAGACATTTGATTGTATCTATGACTGTTTACATCTAAAATCAACGAGGGAGATTGCCTTCAGCAATCAAAGGAATCTCCTTATCCAATCATAAAGAGGCCTTATAGCCAAAACTGAGGATTTCAGCAGTCAGAAAGAATTTCTATCTTATCTTCAGCCAGCCTGCTTCTCCTAGGGAATTCAATGTCACCTTCTTTAGAGTTTCCAAATTGAAGCCTGTTTACAGAATTTAGACTTGCCAACCCCCACAGTCACATGAGACAAATCCTATAATAAACCTCTTAATATTTACTATATATATAGTGTTAGGGTTCTGTTTCTCTAGAAAACCCTGAATAATACAACTCATTTTACCTAATGCAATAACAATTTCCTTATGGCTATATGTCCTAGAGTTACATTTAGGTAAGCCCCTGCTCTTGTTAGAGCACATTGTATTCCTAAATGATGAGAAACAGGGAAATGACTAAATACTTTCCTTCTTATTTAAACTTAACAAATCTTTTGGGTATAATGAATATACATTCAATAAGATGATGATATTTGCTAGTGAATTTTCTTATTGTCACATTCCAGAGGAGCTTTAAAAAGCAACCAAATTGTTGGAAGAAACAGTATTAGATTAGAAATACCCATAGCCATGTCTTCCTTTTTAGTAGGCACTGATCTGTGTTTGGATGAGCTGATAAAAAAATGTCGGTTTATATATTTGCTTTCCTTTCAAAACTCACAGCAGAAAATGCATCTTTTGTCCCAACTATAATTTCAGCCTCAGTTGTGGTGAAAATTTTTATGTAAGACAGATTTACCTTCAGATGCTATTGTTCATATTCAATCTCCTCGCATGTTTCAGCGTTCTCCCCCAGCCAAAGCTTACTTGACTAGGCTACAGGAATACCTCAGAAGTACAAGGACAGTAATGATCCCAGAAGGCATCCTTAAACAATTGGGAACAGAGGCTATTGGTTAAATATTCCAACTTTTCTTATTTTAGAAGTACCCTTCTGGGTGGCATTCTGACTCTTCAAATATCCAAATATCCAAGTGGAATTCAGAGTCAAGGTATCAAACCACCTTGATAATGTACTCTTTTATTTGCGTTTATTTCTGCCCTACCTACACTTCTTGATTCCTTACTCTGTACCTAAATCCTTGTTTTAGGGTCTACTTGAGGGTAATTCAAACTAAGGTATTCACTCTAGTGGTGCATTACAATAAAGTTCTCCTGAAAATCACTTGTCAAGTGGTAATCCTAAACAATCAATGAAAGTCTACATCCTTTAAAATCTTCCTAAAAAAATTAATCTCATCCCTGCTTTGTAATTCACAATTTGTTCAGTACAACTGCATACATATTTGTGCATATGAGCAGAATTAAAGCTGCTCATGTAGAAAAGTCTTGGCATTTCCTGCAAAAGTAAGAGCCAAAGCATTTAAATTCTTTGAACAAACTACCAGTGATGACACCTGCAATGAAAGCCTGTGAATCTGCTTTCAACCAATTAATAAAGAATCTTCAGACCACTATGTCTTGATTTTTTTGATAACTTGACCCTAATAAGGTCACCAAGGCAAATGATATAAGGAATATTTTGTTCTGAAAATACATATTAATCATTTATAATCCTAATTGCATAACCTTTACTCTGGAAACAGAGGACCAGAAAGTACATGCCTGAAAGACATTTTTTATACATCTTATAAGTATCTCCCACATACCATGAGTTTACATGACTAACTTTATCTTCAGATTTCATTAGAAAATTACAAAATAAAGGGCTGTATGAAGATGATGTCTTCATTTTTATAAAACTATTATGAAAAATAGTAGCCTTTTATTATTCAATTGCCCTTAAACAAAGATCTCCAAGATAAGTTAGCTAGGAAATTAGGTCTGGCAAAAGTTGATGAGCTATCTTGATGGATTGCTTGGCAACTTTTCATTCATGAATGAAATTTGAGCATCACTTTTTGTTTCTCTTTTTGTATTACTGCTGGGCAGCTCAGAAGTGAGTTTTATACATAGCTACAAATTTTTTTAGACTAAATGTTTAGTTTAAATCCTTTCCTTCATGATGCAAAACTGTTTTTCTTTGCTTTACTGATCCTTTTGTACCTATGCCTTTTAAGTTGTGTTGAACAATTATTGGAAAAATAATCAGGATAAAAATAGCAAATGCAATCAATTGTATTCCTCTGATATATTATCAAAATATAAGCTTTGAAGAGAACCTCATTGCTTTTTCCTACGTTTGCCATTAGTAAGCATGATTCTCTAAGAATATAATGAATTTGGATCTCTTAATTTGAAATTCCAAATTTCAAATATCAACTGTGTTCCTGCCTCCTCTCACTTACCATTTTGCCTGTGAGTATAATAAAATGGGGGTAGACAGTGGTTTCAAATGTAAATTTTAGAAAATTTCTAAAGATTCCCTCATTTAAATCAACTGACAAAATGATGGAGATCCAAAGTTATGAATGTCCTTTTCAGATATTTTTTTAGACCCATAGGCGGAAAATATAAATCTAAAGCAACATGGTCTATCATAGTACCTTTCATCATGTGACCTTATGTTTAAGTTCTTATCATGCTGAGAGAAAAGGAAATGATTCCCCATAGTAATAGGATTAATGATTGTGATATTGAATGTGGTTTTTGATATGTGTGTATGGGAGGGACTTGATAATTTTAAATGAAAATATTAATCCTATGGAAGCAAGATTGGAGAAGAAAGAATTCCCAGAAAGAGGCTGTAATAATCTTATTAATCTTTCAAATATTATTTATAAGCAGTCCAATGAAGCATTTTTACTTTTATTCTGTGTGCAATCCTATTGTTCTAATGGGTATGATGTATGAACTAAAGGGCCTAAATTTTTTAGATATGAGAAATGTTTTATTACTGATAAGCATACAAAAACATATTCATGTTATTGAGTTTTCATGTTTATTTGTTTTTAAGGGGAGTTTGATAAATTAAAGAATATATATTAGAGGATAAAAATAATAAAACTTTATTAAAGTCAGGAAGTAAAACAGAAATGCAATGATTACTAAAAAGAGTGTTTCAATGGTTCAACCTTATCTATTATTTATAAATTCCATTTATCTCCAAAATTTTGAAGTCATCACAGGGTGTTTTCCTCTTGGCTACTGCAGAAAATCTGATAACATTTTCATCTCTTTCTCTAATCTGCTGTATATATATCCATACCAGCTATGGATACAAAAAGTAGTAGTGCTAACAAAGCTCAACTTTACAATCTAAACCTGAGCAAAAGCACTTCTCTTACCTATATTTTTACTGAATATTACTGCCACCAGGTTGTCCATAGCCATTAGATAGTAATTATTTGCGTTGTACTTACTCTTATTTCAACCCTTTCTCCCTATGTTTCTAAAAGCCCATGGTGATGGGGCCAGGGGCCTAATGAGAATGAATAACATTGTTCTATAATAGAATTACACTTCCTTTTAGCTTGTGGTCCATTATTCTTCAACGAGAATCTGTACACCGTTTTTACATTAAATTCCCATAGGAATATTCTCTGTTAATTATGAAAATAAAATAAAATAATCTGTTAAATGCAAAAATTATATCTGCTATGTAGGATCCTTTGGTCATCTAAATAGATCCAAAATTCTCAATCCTCAGAGTGTACAAAGCTTAGGCTCAAAATGAGATCACTTTATTTTCTTTCATATCTACTGTCATGAATGGGCGAAATTTAAGATCATACTCTCTGAGCTAGATTATCATGAAACTGAATGAAAGTTATAACAGATATGTTATTAATATGCATTAAAGTCCTCCTTCAGCTCTGTCAGATTCTTACTCAGATTCCTGTACTAGAGTTTTTCTGCAAAGTGCTGTTTAATAATTGCAAGTTCCTTGAGGGAAGTGACTGCATTTTGTTCACCACTGAATTTTCAAATGTTTAGGACAGTGCTTAATATATGGTGTATATCCAACAAATATTAATTGAATATATTTATGGCAACATCGTATTGGGGGCTTAGCCTATTATCAAAATTCTCTATAATAGGGTTTCTCAAACTTGGCACCATTGATATTTCAACCCAGAGGATGTTTTGATGTATGAACAGTCCCGTGGATTCCAAGATGTTTAGAAGCATCTCAGGCCTCTACCCAATTGCCAAAGGTGTCTTGGGAGGCAAAATCACCCTCAGTTGAGAACCTCTAATTTATCATATATCATCATCAACATATAAATTTATCATGTATATAGCCCATTTACAGAATCAAGAGTTCACAACTGTTGTAACCCTTGCTAGTGTTGATGTTATAGTTCAGTTATCATAATAAATTTCCCTTCTTTCACTAAGTTTGGTAATACTATTTGGTGGCTTGACAATATTAGGGAGATGTATAGACGTCACTAAAATAGTCCAGTCAGTCACAAAACAAATAAAAAAGTAAACAACAACAAGAAGCTGTGGTTGAAAGGGGTGACAGGGATATCAGTATCAGAATTGCTATAATATATTATCTAAAATGTCTAGTTTTAAGAAAAAAATTTCAGACATACAATGGGAAATAAAAGTTTGACATATACACAGGAAAAAAAGCAGGAAAGGAGACTGCCTGTGTGAGCATCCAGATATAAGAAATAACAGATAAAGACATCTATTATAAATAATTCAAAGAACCAAAGGAAACCATGCCTGAAAAGTAAAGGAAGGTATAATGGCAATGTTTCATTAAATAGACAATATTAATATATAGAGAAATTATTTTTAAAAATCAAATGGAAATGTTGAACATGAAAATACAATAACTAAAATGGAAAATTCACTAGAGGGGCTCAAAAGTAGATTTGGAGTGACAGGAAAAAATCAACAAATATAACATAGACTGATAGAGATTATGCAATATAAACAACAGAGAGAAAAAAAGAATGAAGAAAAATAAAGTCTCATAGAAATGTGGAACCATATTAAGCACACAAATATGTGGGAATATAAGTACCAGAAGGAGAGAAAAGAAAGGAGCAAAAAATATTCAACAAATAATGGCTGAAAATTTCTCAAATTTGATGGAAAACAATCAACACATCCAAGAAGATCAATGAACTCTAAATAGGATAAATACAGAGATCTACAGCCAGATACATCATAGTAAAAATACTGAAGACCAAAGTCAAAGAGAAAATTTTCAAATCAGCAAGAGAAAAATGACTCATCACAAACAAGGTACCTTCTCTGTGAGTTTCACAGGTGACTCCTCATTAGAGACGATGATGGAAAGTAGTGGGATGACATATTCAAAGTGCTACAATGATAAAAACAGCATGGTATTGGCATAAAGATAGACACATTGATCAGTGGAATAGAATTGAGAGTCCAGAAATAAACCGTCACCTCTACACCCAACTGGTTTTTTTACAAACTTACTAAGTTCGTGTTACTGGGACAAAACAGTCTCTTCAACAAATGGTGCTGGGAGACATGGATATCCATAACCAAAAGAATGAAAGAGAACCCCTATCTCACTCCCTATACAAGAATCAACTCAAAATGTATAAAATACCTAAATATAAAAGCCAGAACCATAAAAGTACTAGAAGAAAATGTCAGGAAACATATTCAAATCTTGCGGTAGGTGGTGGTTTCTTGGATCTTACACCCAAAGCATGAGCAACAAAAGAAAAAAATAGGTAAATGTGACCTCCTCAAAATTAGACACTTTAGCCCTTCAAAGGACTTTGTCAAAAGGGAGAAAATATTTGGAAATCACATATCTGATAAGGGTTTAATATCCATGATATATAAAGAGAGACTAAAACTCAAGAACAAAAAGACAAATGCGCTGATTGAAAAATAGTCAAGAGACTTGATTAGACATTTGCTTTGAGAAAAAATACAAATGGCAAAAAAAACACATGAAAAAATGTTCAACATCACTAGTGATTAGGGAAATGCAAATCAAAGCTACAATGAGAGATCATTTCACATTTTGTCCTTAAAAAGACAGAAAACTACAAGTGTTGGAAAGGATGTGGAGAAATAAGAATGATTATTCACTGTTGGTGAGAATGTAGAATGGTACAGCCACTGTGGAAGACTCTTTGGCAGTTCCTAAAGAAGTTGAAAATATATTTGCCATGTGACCTGGCAAAACCACTACTAGGCATGTACCCAGAAGAACTGAGAGCAGTGACACGAATAGTCATATGCACACCAATGCTAACAGAGGCATTATTAACAATTACCAAAAGATGGAAATAATCCAGGTGTCCATCAACTGATGAATAGATAAACAAACTTTGGTATATACACATGATGGAATATTATGCAGTGGTAAGAAGAAATGAAGCATATGATAACATGGATGAACCTGGAGGAGATTATGTTGAGTGAAGCAAGCCAGACACAAAAGGACAAATACTGTATGATTGTGCTATTATGAATTAATTATATTGTGTAAACTCATGGAGTTAATAAATAAACAATAGGTCACCAGCAAATAGAATGAGGTTAGAGAATGGAAAGCTGAGGGTTAATCTGTACAAAATTGGTAAAAGTTGTTAATATTTGGAAATGAACACAAAAGGTGAAAGCACAACATAGCGTTTGTAACTAGTAGTGCTATTATATGGGTATGACAGTAGTTGAAAGGGAAAGTCTAAGGTCATGTATACTACAGGAAGGAAAGCTAAAAAGTGTAACATAGGACTGTATAACATAGTAAAACCTCATGTGAAATCTGAATATGGGTAATATTGCATATATAAGACCATTTTTCTTTGAAACTGAACATACATATGTTAATGTTACAAGATATTAATATCAGGCAAAAAACACACATTATGCTAAGTGAAAGGAAGCAGACCCAAAGTACTACATATTGTATGATTCTATTTCTATAAAATGTAAATATAAATCAATTTATAAAAATGGAATTAGATTAATGGTTTTGTAGGGTTGTGGAAGGATAGAAGCATTGAGAGGTGACTGCTAAGGGGTGTAGTTTTTCTATTTGGAGTAATGAAATTGTTCTAAAATTTTTTGTGGTGATGAATGCACAACACTGTGATTATACTAAAAGCCACTGATTGTACACTTTAGATAGATTGTATGGTATGTGAATAAATCTCAATAAAACTGCTTTTAAAATAAGTATAGAAACTAGGAAAACCTCAGATTCCTAGAAAGACACATGCTACTAAAACTGATTCAAGTAGAAAATGAAACCTGAATAGGCCTATAACAAGTAAAGAGATTAGATAAATGATTTAAAAAAAAAAAAACTGCCCGTAAGGAGAAGTCCAGGACTAGATCGTTTCACTGGTGAATTCTGCCAAGCATTTAAAGAAGAATTAATACTAATTCTTCACAAAAAAATAGAAGAAGAGGAAACACTCCTGACTCCTTCTATACCAATTCTTCACAAATTCTTCCAAAAAAATAGAAGAGAAGGAAACATTCCTAGGTCCTTCTGAGGCCTGCATTATTTTTCACAAAAACATAACAAGGGGAGAAAAATACAGATATATTTTATGAATACAGATGCAAAAATTCTCAACAAAATACTAGCAAATATATTCACTGTAACCGTTGGGGAATTTGATGTAATTATGAATTCCAAAAATATAATTGGATCATGCCTGTAATCTAATCTGTTAATCTGGGCATGATTGAATTATGATTAGGGCGTTGACTGGGCCATGTCAGTCAGTAGGGCGTTGAGCCCCACCCCCTGGTGGGTGGGGAATTGAATGTAAAAGGCAAGGCAAAGAACAGAG
>JAQZBX010041596.1:0-22300 GCA_029593785.1 Cabassous unicinctus | reverse complement strand
TTCTTTAAAAAAATATATCCTGGCTGTTGAATGATTCTACTTGCAGTTGAGTTTTAGAACTTTTTTTCAAATCTAAAAACAAATGAGCAAGAATTACAGTTTTGTTTTGTTTTTTTATTGGAACCCCATAACATTTACTTTGTGGAAAACTCGCAATTTTTAAAGGTGAAATCTTACCATGTATAAACATGGTCTCACCCTTTCCTTATTCACAATATCTCCCCCTAAGTTATTTTTTTTTTCCATTTTGGATCTGCACAATTCTTTTTAATTTCTTCTTCTTTTTATGTTTTTTATCACCTCCTGTAACAAAGATGGCAGGATTTCCCACAATCTCCATTTCCCTTCTTCTCAGTTTTAGAATCCCTGATTATACCTGAGTACATGGCCAGGCAGAATAGGTTCCTTCTTCTGGACTTATTTGCAAATAGGTCTGACTAAGTTTTGGCCAATACCATGTAAGCAGAAATATCTTTTCAAAAAACATGGTTGCCCTTCTTTCTCACCCATCCTTCCTTCATCTAGAATGCCAGTAAAATGACTGGTGCTCCAACAGCCATCTTGAACCATGAAGTTATCTGAGGCAGGGAATGAGGGGGAAGGAACCTGGGTCCCTGACACTGTGGAGCCCCCAAAACAACACTGGGGTTCCTTCTCTGGGCTGCTATGTGAGTATGAAGTGAATTTCTATCTTATTTAAGCCACTGCTACTATAACTTTCAGTCTTTAGCATCTGGATTTAATCCTTACTAACAAATCTCACTGAACTATCTCATTAGTTCATGATTTTGCTATGGATTTCTTTGAGTGCTCCAGGCAGTAGAGATGGAGCCAGGCTTTGTGAGTCCTGAAGCACATAAAATTTTGGTGCAACCTGTTTAAGACAAAAATAATTAAAAATTATGAATATAAAATTAGATATGAAAGGGAATAGTATATTTTATTAATTAACTACCTGAACAATGTTTCCAGTTCTGCTTTTCACAAACTTTTTACTAAATACCCTTTGATCATCTCTTCATGTGGCAATGTTTTGTAAATATTCTCTTCTATAAACAGAATAAATAAATCAGTCTTTCCTCTATCATAGTTAATTAAAATTTGTTTATTAGTTGGAAAAATTCCTTTCTTTTTCATGACTTCCTCTTGTGTGATGCCATGAAAATTATTCGAATTGTTAAAAATATGAAAATTTCTCTATCAAGTTTCATTCATATATGCTCTATTTAGTTTTAAAGAATTTTCCACAGACTAGCTCAGGTCTTGATCATGTCAAACTAGGTTCTACTCCTCTACTCACATATTTCTGATTTTGAGCACTCCAGGACAGATTTATATCACAATATGATCTCTGGCCCTACACCTTTGTACTCAGTGTCAAGTGAATGGCTAACATGAGCAATAAGACTTCTCCAGAAGCCATTCCTACATCAGGATACACAAAAGTAACTTGTACCCCATGATATATCCTAATAATATAACTTCAACTCCACTTCAACGTAGCCAGATGGTCAAATGCCCATGGCAACTTCAATACATAAGGGAAGCATAATGAATGAGAAAACAGAGTGTAAAGAGATCATGGTCTTTATCAATTTCAGTGAAAATATAGTAATTTAGTAAATTTTACAATGAGGCCTATGCAAAAGTAGACCCTTGATTCTTAAGCTTTATTAACTTCACTATAAATCCACCTTGACCAAGTAGGTCTTCTGTAGATAAAAATAAGTTTACCTCCTCCTTCAAATAATTTTATTTATTTGCTTTTCTGTATATTAATTTGGCTAAAAGAATAAAATAATTTAAATATTAATTGTGATGGTCTTTGTTCCTTAATTTAATATAAGTCTAGTGTTTCACAATTAAGATTTGACTATTAGTTTAAAAAGAGTTTTTAATAAGATATAAGTTCTAAATTTTATAAACTGTGGTCATGAAATCTTATTATTGCAGAAAAATTACTAGCTTCTTATGGCTCTTCTTAATATTTTTAAGGAAATCAATATAGGAGATGCTCTTTTTAAGTTTTATTTATTTTTAATTGTGGTAAAATATATATAACATAAAACTCAATTTAGCCACTTCCAATTGGACAATTCTGTGACATTAATACATAAACAATATTGTGTAAATTTCACTACTATTTATTTCCATACAATGTTCTTCATCCAAAACTGAAACTCATACCCATTAAGCAATAAATTCCCATTCATCCCTCATTCCACCCCTGGTAATTACTATTCTGATTTCTGTCTCTATGAATTTTCTTATTCTAAGTATTTCATATAAGAGAAATCATACAGTATTTGTCCTTTTGTGTCCTTTTGGAATTGTCTAGCTCTGAGTATGTAGTCATTTTGATATTTTCCCACACAGTTCTCTTATTCCCCATAGAACCCAGAGCTTTGTGATCTTGTTCCTCCACTTCAGGAACATGAAATGGTACCTAGCTCCTCTCTGTCAGAGCCTAAAGGCAAGATTAAGGACTTTGAATCAAAGACAGTTACCTCATATGTCTTCAGAAGCAATAGAAAAATTTGAAAGCAACACACACTTCTCATTGCATAAGGCTCTGGGATCAGATATTCAGGTGACCTTACCCTTGATCTATTTCTTTATATTGCTATATGTGTTAACAGGTCAAGTGTAGCAGCTTAACTTTGCAGAATCTAAAGATTAATTATGAAGAGTAAAGAGACAGTTATAGCTAAGAAGCTAGTAAATAATGAGCCAGAAGGATCGACATTATTTTTCTTTTTTTTTGACCTCTCAAAATAAGAGTAAAAACAGAAAAAGAAAAAAGCAAATTGTGTAAATTTTCATCTCTGAATAGTTCAACCTAAGACTGAACTATTGTAATCTAAATATCTAAAAGTTATATCAAATCACTCAGGACTAAATTGAAGGAACAAGAAAAAAACCCGGTCTTACCTGTATGTCAAAGACACAGTATTCTCAAATGAATAAATGACACGTTGAGCAATGTTTCTTCAGGTCAACAAAAAAGAATCCCCCATGTATAGCTTGAAAACTACTTAGTCTCCTGGGTTATGTCAGCAATCTGGTCTACCAAAATGAGCCACCTAGTATAGATGGGAAGGGAAAAAGGTTCAGCTATTCCAAGAACCCAGTTCGACAAGAAATGCAGGCCACACACCAACAAGGGTCAGAGCAAAGAGTGCAGTCAAGATAAAATGCCTATCCCCTTACCAACATCTGGGACAAGGGCTGGTGAATTTATTCAGTTCTTATATTTTTGATGTCATTACTTCCTCAATAGGCTGCCAAATGCAGAAAGCTCAAACTGATTGTTTACATGCATGCCTTTGATGCATCCTCATTCCACCTTTTTTTAAGGTCAGTGGTTTAAGTTGTTGATGGTATGACAATATCTTCTAAGACAAGTCAATTTCAGAGACTTAAGACATGGTCAGGAAGTTCAAAACATGCTGGTGTCCAACAGCATTTTTTGCATATTGTCATTCGCATCTTTGAAAGTTCAGGATGGCTGTACATGACTCAGACCAAATAGGTTAGAAAAGAAAAACTCTTCCTGGGTTTTCACAAAACAAGATTGTTTTTCTCCAGGGCTGTTGGGGACTCGGCCCAGGTTCATCTATACCTGCTTCACTTACACTTTTCCTGATAAGTCTCATAAACCTCAAAGTTGATCAAACAACACAATTCAAATTTGATATCCTTTCCCAGTTGATCAGTTGTCTTAGAGACATATATAACTATGATAAAGGCAATATCGATAACAGGTTCTTTTGTAGCATTGAATGCTTTGCAAAAAGCCCTTTATCATTATCTCATTGCTGTATTTTCTTAGGTTTCCTCATTCATTTTTGTTTTCTCTATATTGATTAAATTTCAATTCAAAACAATGTCTTAATGTCTGAAAGTTTACTTTTTTCAAAGTGCCTTGACAAGACTTCACATAGTAAATTGATTCTTTTGCAAAAAATGTTTTCAAACATGAAAATTCAATAATTTCCCAAGTCGTTTCCAAATCCAATATTTGGATTGTGAAAGTCAGGAAATATGTGCCAATTTAAACCAAAAAGATTTTGTTATGACACATATTAGAGTATCAGATATGCAGCTGAAAATGCTTTCAAAGTTCACTCGGCATTTCAGCGTCTTCTAAGTTTCAAAAATGACAATGTTTAATAAGGTCATTTCTTGGTCTAAAATGAGATGATTCAGTTTCCAGTGCTTCAGGTAGATGAAAGATGACTCTGCTAGGAGAATACCTATTTGCCATTGTCTTGTGATATAATAATCATAATGAAAAAAAATAATAATAATTGCCATTTATTGAATACCTATGGAAGTGGAAGATGTGGCGTGCTGCCAGAGCTCCTCTTCAGGATGGAGCTCCTCTGCCAGGTGTGTTGCCTGATAAAGGCTACCAGCTGTGTGCCTCTCCAGGACCTGCTCTCACACCAAAGGCTTTGTCTCACTCGAGGTTCATGCTCCCCTCTTCGGAACAGATGAAACCCAATGACTATTCCAACCAAGTTATAAAGGTCTGGCCACCTCGTCTCATTCAGCAAGACTCTGGGGACCATCAAAACCCTTGTTCCAGCCTTGTCACAGTTCAATTCTCCCTCTGCCCATTCCTGCCTCCCTTACCCCTTTCCATGTGTTATCTGAGAACACTCCCCAAAAAAGCTCCATCTCAGAGTCTACTTTCCGGGAGCCTAACCTATGGCACCAACTCTATGCTAAGAACTTGCTAATCACCTTGTATATATTGCCTTAGGTATATAAATATATGTCGTGTATATATCCTGTAGTCACAGGATCGATATCATTATATCCATTTGAGATATAATACAAATGAGGCTTAAATTACGTAGGAAACTAAAGCTAGTGTGTGGAGAGGAGGTATCAGAGAAATTGGGGGGAAAAATGGGAGAGGAGTTGTATTTATTATTTGTTCCTGGTCCTAGGAAGCTCATGACCTCTGTCTAGGGCAGGAGTTATTGTTAGGGTCCCTTTCTTGAGGTGGAAGGAAAATGACAGAGAAATTCTTCCCTTACTTCTCAGGGTAGAAAAAATTTTTGGTAACACGACAGCTATTTTTATCCAAAAGTTCAGAAGCTAACATTTGCATTAGAAAACAGAAAAAAGACTATTATAAAAAAGCAATGTCTCTTGTATATTTTGTGGTGTTTTTTTTTTAATTCCCTCTCCAGAGACAAGATTTGCTTAGTCTCAGAAGTCAAAGATGTTCTCTAAAGAGGAATTTAAGACTATAGCATAATATTATTAAGGAAAACTTGAATCCCTTGTCATATGGAGATAAAACCTAGAATGATAAAATTGAAGTTTTTGTTTGTTTTGTTTTTTAAATGAAACCCAGATGCAATCTCGCAAAGTACTGTCTATAAAATCTGTGTGGCATAAAAGGATGGACTAAAAGTTTCAGCCACATCATGAAAACATTCTGTAGAATTCCAGGTGGCTTCTGGTTTATATGGGCTGTGTCTAGGAGGAGATAATTCCAACATGAGTGGGGGAGGTCTCTGGTCTGGGAATCAGGTCAAGACAGGAGCCTGTGTGCCCGGCCGGCGGCTGGGGGAGGGGAGGGCCGGGGGATGTCAGGCCAAATATCTGAGACTTCGCAACAGCTCTGCATGCAGAGCATTTAGAAAATTCAAGTAACGTCTCTGGGGAGAACAGAACAAATGAAAAGCATTGCTCCGTGTTTTCCTTCAGTGGTTAACACAAGTCTGCATGTGCATACGCATGCAGAATGCAAGTCCAGTTCAGCGTCTGCCTGCATTCAGCCAGCCATAGGCAGGGACTCTGAAGTATTCCCGTAATAAACAGAATCAACACACGGTGAAGCACTACATTTTAATACTGTCTTTTCTTGTTCATGCTTTTCTTTTTCCTTTTCTAGCTGTTTCATTCCTCCAGACATCTATTGTTTTTTGTGTGTTTCAAAAGACAAGAAGGAGGGAAGGGAGATAAAAGTGTGGGGCGAAGGAGGTTTAAAAATATTTTTCTTTGGTTTTTAGTTGCCCACCTAAAAGTGCTACAGTCCCATCTAAAAGAAGAACGGTGGCGTGGGAGGTAAAAGATGTGACTGCCTCTTGAGTATCCTGCATTAGAATGAAAAGAACCTGGGAATAATAAGTGTTGATTTTTAAAGTGCCTTTTTCTTTTCTTCACACAAGGGAAAAATTAGATGCTTAGTATTTGGTGCAAAAACTAAGAAAATCGGAATTTCTAAAATCTCCTCTCAAATTTTTCTTATGACCCAAGATACCTAACTGCATATTTCTAAAACATTTCTTTTTCTAAAAATGGAATAGATGACATTCCTAATGAAAGAAGTTTCTGTGAATCTAAGCTTCTAATGTCTTTCCTGAATATGATTAGTACTGCAGAGATAACGATGATTTTTTTTTTAAGATTTATTTTATTTATTTCTCCCCACCCCCTCATTGTTTGCACTTGCTGTGTCTGTTCATCTTCTTTGTTTCTTTAGTAGGCACTGGAACTGAACCTGGGACCTCCGATGTGGAGGGGAAACACCTAAACGTTTGAGCCACCTCTGTTCCTTGCTTTGCTATGTCTCTCATTATGTTTTTCTTCTCGTGTCTCTTGTTGCGTCATCTTGTGGCATCAACTTGCCACGCCTGCCCATCGCGCCAGCTCTGCGATTTTGCTTTACTTGTTTTATTCACTTTATGAGTCTTTTTATGAATGGTTATACATTTTATGTATTTTTCCTTACAAATAAAATGTCAGAAACTTGCTAAAATAGTCCCCCAAGTTAAAAAAGAGTATGATTTCACAAATCATCAGACTATATTTAAGAAACAGTTAATACAGCCATGCTGTCTTGGAATTCTTTCTCTTAGCTTATAAACACGTACTTGACTTAAATTTTTACATACAAATTACGTAATTTAACTACGTAAATATATGGGGCTCAATCCCATACAAATATATGTCTTAATATGTGTTTTCTTATGTGTCGTATGTGTTGTAATAAATATCATGACCCTTGAATTTGAACAGAACAGAACATCACTCCAACAGCAAATTTACTTTTCAGATGGATGAACATAAATTTCCATAAGGAAAGTTAAGCCCTCTTCAAGAGGTAACCAGAAATGAGGCTTTCTCATTACTCGATTTCCTGCTAGCTACACTCAGTTCTATATGAAATTGTTGTATGTTCGCCATTCCTCATCTCCTCTGTTCCAAGGGCAGATGTACCTTAAAGTGAGGAGGGTACAGAATTGGTTTCTGAACTGGTACAAAGTCCTTTTCACAGTTTGAATAGAATGCAATTTATCTTCTGCTATTTGTTTAGAAAGTAGAAGGTAAATTTTAGTGGTTTTCCTGTAAGGTGAATATAGTGCATCAGGAATTGAAGCTTTGCTTCTTGAAGGCACAAGCATCAGGTGTCAGTCTTAAATTGTATCAGAGAGAAAAGGTCAAGAACTTGGTCTTTTCTCCAAAAGCACTAGCTGGACCTGATGCTTTCCAGTTCTCATGTTCTGGTTTTGATCTCCAGCTCCTAAGGAAAGGGTCTTATTTTGTGTTTCATTATAAGGCACTTTGCATACCTCACATTACCTATAAATAAGAGTCATGTTCAGAGAATTTAACTGGGGTGTTTATTTCTTTGGATTTCGTTTGAGAATGTCTTGGACTAGAATAGCTTACCCAGGTCAATCCGGCTCTGGATCTGGATAACTATTTGGGCCATAAATAACGTGAGCTACAGGAATTTTAAACCAGATTCCTCCGAGAGGGCATGATGTATACAAGTCTTAGGAAGGAAAGACACACCTAACACATTACAAGCTTGGACTAAATCCACATTTTTTAAATAATTTAAGGTTAAAATCCTCCTCCTCCTCATCCTATTCCAACCAGACAGGAGCTGAGATTGTGGAAATGTTTGAATTGAAGACTAAGACACAGAAGATGCTAATATCACCATTACTTTGGCGACAGGCACCCCTCTTACAAGACAAGAAAACATTATTTATTTGGATTTCACTCATTTCAAGTTGTTGGTGCAGGTCAGGTTTGCGGTTTGCCAATACATCATGTAAGAAAAGATTAAAAAACCTACTGAGATATTGGTGAGAATTTTAATACAAGTTTTGAATGACTATTGGTAAAATCAAAGCAGAATAGAAGAAAACAAAAGAGTAAAGAAAGATGCTTTTTATCATGCATTCAAAGGACATTTTTGAAAAGTATTTGGTGAATACATAAAACTAGCAAAATACTGTGTCCAAGAAGTATTTTATGAGACAAAAATAAAAATTATCTTAAAAATTTATCAGATTATGCACTGCTCTGTTCTGGGAATTGCTGTGCAGATTCCATGAGAGGTAAGGTGGAGTTCCTGGGCCCCGCCTTGATGCAGACTTGTGAGCAAAATAAATGTTGCTGAAAAGTTTAGTCACCGAGTCTTGGCTACGCAGCGCCAGATAATCAGAAAAGTCTAACACTGCTCACCCCATCCCAGTGCTGCCACTCTTATTCCCTGCATATTTTTGCAAAAGGTGGCCAGGTAGGAATAAAGATGTCACCTACGATACCTATGCCAACACCTGATCACCTTTCTTCACTAACACAGTACAGAACCCTTCACAGAAAGCATAGCTAACACTTCTTTAAACACCTACTATGCAGCAGGCATAAGATGTCAGACAATTCATTTACTGAACAGAACCCAATTAGGGACACGGTTTAGCAAGGCATTAGATCACCCAAATACTAGGGCCATTAGCTAACTGGCTGCATCAGTCCCTTCATGGAGCTCTGATTTCAGAACTTTAAAGTGAAGGAGAATAGTTCTAAGACTTCTTGTACTTCTGAATGTTATGAAATGTAACAAGACACAGTTTACTCATAAATAAAATTTGGTTAATAAATATTCATCCACACTTTTGATTATTTTTGTAGGAGGAAAAGTTATGACTCCCTCTACTTGCTTGTAATACAAAACTAAAAAGGCAAATGATATTTTTTAGGGTGTTTGGATATTTTTTTTCCATTGAGGATCTCTGTCCAGCTCCTGAAATGCACAACAAAGTACTCTGGAGATTATGCTGAGCTCAAGAGAGAGCCGTGGATTTCAGTGTTTCATTATGATCTATTTCCTACTAAATAAGTGCCAGCAGTCTCTTTTAGGTTCACAGACTCCTTTCAAAATATCATTAAAATATCATTAAAACTATGGACCCTCTCTCCTTATATATATATATATATATATATATATACACGCACACACGTGAAAACAAAATTCTGAGAGAGCAACACAGTGGATAAGAACATGGGCTCTGAGGCAAGGCACATCTGTTTCAAATCTGTAATTCACTAGCTTTATAATCTCTCTGGCCTCAGCTCCCTCATTCTTGAAATGGTGCTGATAATAATAGTTCCCAGCTCTAAGAGTTGTTGTGCAGATTAAATGAGGAACATATTTCTTACTTAGCACAAAGCTTGATAGGCTTAATAATTGTTAGGCATTGTTACTTGTTACTCATGATTTCAAGGATATGCGAACAAACCTCCTAAAACTCGTCCACAGACCCTTCAAAGTTATGTGCTCCTGCAACTGTCCCTATGGTTTTTGGTATTGAGTACGTGAAAAAGGGGTGAATACAATATATTCAATTGGCAACTATAACTCCACTGAATCACCTGCCTCTTGAAAATCACTTTTTCATATATTTTCAGGGTTTATCTGGATTTTTAAAATTTTCCAACACTGCTTCTTATAGTACTTGGATTTTTTTACAGTATATTTCATGAAGACTGTGTATTCACGGCCTTATCTCAACATCGCTATGTGATGCTCGTGGAAGAACAATGTCATTTTGTTGTAAATGACAACTCTAAGAAAAACTATTAAGTTTTGGACAAGGAAATTCAGAAAAGACAAATTTGTTTAAAATTGATTTAAAATCAAATTGAAGTGGGAGTCTGATAAAGAAACCTTAAAGATATAGTTAAATACATTTTTAAAAGTAAAGAAATGCTGAAAATCTGCAATTGTAATAGCAAAGTAAAATTAATTTGAGCAATTTTGGATTTGAGTGCAACAGTGGAACAATGCTGACCAATTACTCACCATGATCTTTTTTTCTATGAAGGAAACCAATTTCCCTAAAACTAACTTGCTTTTTCTTTTGTATCCCTGAATATAAAATAAAGAGATAGCTTACTACAGGTCCAGAAACATCAAAGAATTTTGAACTGTCATGGCTGGTTAAGATAAAAACTATATTTATGGATGAGTGTATGTGAATGTACTATTTTAATTATTTATACAAATCACAGAGACAAAAATATTGTTCAACCCTGGAGGGGAAGCATATTTTTATCACCTTTTAAAATAATTTAGATACAATATAATGTACTGCTTTACTAAATTCTATCACAGAAAACTAGATATTTTGTGATTATAAAAGATAAATTATAAATATCAAAATAGAAGTTATACTGAGTTCCTGAAGACAGATAATCCTGTGGAATATATTTTAGAAAAGAGAAACTGTTAGACCTATGCTATAGACCTGTTTATAATTTCCAAGACACCTGGTTTAGACATTGAAAGTCAAGAAAGTAAAATTAATTGTCTGAAATACCCTTGACTTGAAGAAAAATCTGGCACTCTGAGAAAATAAATTCAATCCATTATGGGATTAGTATTCATTCTGTATCAATTCAGGTAACAATAACTATTGCTTTCTAAAAGCAAAGCGTAAATCAGGCTGCTCTATTTAGCAATTAGAAGAGGTTGCTCATAAAAAGGAACACTTTCACACTGGCTCAAGGTACTGCTGCTGATTCACCTCCTGTCCTTGAGCAATTGGCTGAAAGCACCTTTGTCTCCATTTCTGCATTCATAAAAACAGAAATAAAATGAAATAAAACATGTTTCTAAAATTACTTTAAGACCCCCCAATAGAAAGGTGAAGGATTCCGCTGGCATCTTTATGGAGTAGTACATCAAAGGTATAAAGGCTATAAGGAAAAGGGCATGGCTTGAGAATAAACGGTTTCCAATTCAACAGCAAAGTAAATGTAAATTAAGGCTAAATGTTATTTCCTTTTGTAAGACACTCCTAAAAGCCATTTCTTAAGGTATTTGAAACTAAGAACACATTTATTTCGAGAGTATATGTATATATTTTTAAAAGCTACCGCTATTTTTAAATTAGTGATCATATACTTCAAATACTGCAACTTAAACTCAGTGAGTTAAATTTTCCCTTTATTTCCCTAATCCTTTTAATCCTATGTATGGAAAATGATGCTGTTGGAAGAATATGGGTTAGTTATGCTCAAGATGTCATAAAATCATACTGTAGGATCTAATTTATTTTTATTTTAAAGATGAGAAAATATTTTTAAATATCTATAAGTAAATATCCATAAAGTGGTATACTGGCACAGAATAATTGGCTTATTTCCAAGTTTTTTATATCTACTCTTTTCTTTGAAATAACTAACATGACTTAGAGTGACCTTTATTAAAAGTGTCTAGCAAGTTCCCTATTCTTGACTATATCATCCTCTCAGACTTAATGAACATGACTTTTATAATTTTTTGAATTATATTTTGACGGTGGTGGTGGTGATTTTAAAACATAGCCCCCAAATTATTTAACATTCCAACCATCAGAAGTTGCAGTCTGTGTTCCCAACCTTTCCATCTGTGCTCTTTGACAGCTTGACCAGTGGAGGATGGTAAAAACAACACTGTCACATCCCAGGTCCAGATATAAGGAACAATCATCTATATCTTCTCTCTTGGGAGGAGGTCCAAATAACCCAAGGAGAGATCCCACATTGGAAGGAAACAAAGCTCTCAAACTTCAGCCACAGCTGAAAACCAGCCAGCAACAAGTACCAATTTGCCAGCAAGGTTAGTGAACCATCTTAGAGGTGGATCACCCAGGATTCCGCCAAGACACCCCAGCTAATACCATGTGGAGCAGGAGGGCCTTTCCCACAAGGAGCTACACAAATTGCAGATTCATCAGCAAAATTAATATTGTTCTTGTTTTTAGCCATTATGTTTTGGGGTAATAAAATAACCAGAACATATTTTGGTGTCTGGAAGCAGGGTACTGCCATAACAAATACCTAAAATGTGGGGACTTGGTTTTAGGACTTGGTGGCAGGTAGAAACCAGAGGGCTTTGATGAAAGTTTTAGTGAAAGCCTAAAGTGCCTTAATATGAGCAATAAAGAAAACATGAAAGGTCTAAAGAAGAGCATTACTGGAAGTCTAAAAGCCTCGAGGCAGCTGTCCATGAAAATTTAAAGAAAAGTGAGAAGAATGCTACAAAAGGTTGATGTAAAGGGACCTTTATTATGTCGTCTCCAAATGTCTATTTGGAGAAAGTTTATCAACTCTTCTGTTGCCTGAGGTAACGTGGAAATTAGCAAATGTACTTAATGAACTTATTGCTCTACTTAGGGAGATTTCTTTTCAAGACATTGATAGGTCTAACTGGCTTTTGTTCACTTCGGATGTACATATGAAAAAATACATAAATATGCTAAAGAACAAACTCTTAAATATGATGGAGCCACAGTTTGCTGGCAGTGTAAATAAAAGATTATCTCATTCAGAGCCTCTTCAGATAATAAAATGATTTTCAAAGGAAGAAAGGGCCTCAGACCAAAGGTCAGATCCCAGGCTGGATAAAGAGATCATTTAAGACATCAGAAATTTCTAACATCTATTCTAATATCGTAGGATGTTTTAGACAGCCAGCGTTTTAGTTGCTTAGCTACTAAAACAAATATCCTACAATGGGTTGGTCTAAACAATGGAAACTAATTGGCTTAGAAATTCTGAGGCTAGGAGAAGTCCAAAACTGAGGCATCAGCAAGGCAATGGTTTTTCTCCACAGACTGTAGCACTCTGGGGCTAGCTGCTGGTGATCCTTGGTCCTTGGCTTTTCTGTCACATGGCCATGCACGTGATGGTGACTTATCCTTTCTCTTCTGAGCTCAGCTGCCTTCAAGCTCCTGGCTGCTCCCTGTGATTTTTCTCTCTGTGGCCTTCTCTGTAACGCCTCCAGTAATAAGAATAAGCCTCGTCCTGATTCATTTGGGCCACACCCTAGCTGAAGCAACCTCATCAAAAGGTCCTATTTGCAATGGGTTCACACTCATGGGAAAGGATTAAGATTAAGGACAAGTTTTTCTGGGGGTACATAACTCCAAGCCTTCACACCACTCATGCCAGTGCTGTACAGCTACCAATCAGTATATTTGGTTCCTATGGTATAGTCAGGGGGGAATCAAAATGTTCTTCCAACTGTGGCATGTAAATAATAGAAACTTGATCTCTCCAATTCAGTTAGTTTCAGGGGCTTATGTAGGTACAACTCAAGAAATATTTTTTTATAGTAGAAAAGAGTAATGATAGGGTAACTGTTAGCAATGATAACAAATACCACAATAAGAAGTATACAGAGTTAAAGTTAATTAAGATCTTATTATGGATCAGGAACTAAACACTTTCGTGTATTAACTAATCTAATTCTCAGAATAACCTGTGAGTGAAGTTTTTTTTTTTTTTTATTAACCACATTTTGTAGAAAAACAAAGCAACAGAGTTTAAGTAACTTGACTAAAATGATGGAACCAGAATTCAAAAGCAAATAATATAAAAGCTAGCTAAGAATATTCCATTTATGAATATAAAATATTTGGAGAGGCAACAAATTCATTCACCTAGTATCATTAGCTTAACCTACTAATAAAATTAGTCTAAGTGCTTAGAATCCCCAATAAATGAAAAACAAGAAATATTGAAGTCCTGCTGTTTTGCCATAGCATTTTATAAAAAGCTTTATGAGCAACTATCACATTTCATTTTAAACTTTGCTTACAGGTATTTCTAGCTTAATGAAATGTTAGATATGTCAGAAATGAGATCTATTCAACTTAGTATTATGAGCAGCAGAGTGCCTGAAATATTTATAATTCTTAAGTAAATTCAAACGGAACAATACATGTGTGAGGGTAATAACCCATAGTATTAAGTTGACCGTCTCAGAACTCAATTTTTGGATAGTAGAATGGAGATTTTGTTTTGTTTTGTGTTTTTTTTATCACCTCCACCACTGCCACCACCAGACTACCTCACCTCCCTTCCAGGGGCCTGGCAAGTACCACTCCCTTCTTGAGGTTTGGCACAGACCAAAGCTGCAGTAATTTTTAAAAGCATTTATGTTGGGGGCACATTTGTAATAAAACTCAAGACTGATAAAGAGGATTCTTTTAGCATAGACTCTTAAGGAGACATGTAAGAGTGGCCTTCCTGGGAGTGTAGAGGCCTGACTGCCTGGTGGACATGGCCTTCCCTCCCTCTGCCTCCATTCCACCCCCAAAATGGATCCAGTTAACTAGTTCACAATCGGTATAGATATCTTAGGGTGAGAAGAAAAGAGATCTAGGGGGAAAGAGAATATAGGATCTAAAGGGAAAAGAAGGAGCATCTCAGGAAAGGAGGTTTGGGTCCGCAGTGATCTTAAGAAACAGTCACAGGAAGGAGATCAAACCTATGGGGAGCAGCTGCCGAGACCATTTGAATGGAGAATAGGAGCCCCCACCCTTGTGCAGATGCTGTGTGGACTGGAAGATACAACCCAATCCTGAAATGAAGGAGATTTACATATTCCATTAGATTCACCAGCATGTTTTGTTAGGTATTGTCTAATAAATAGCATTACTTATCCAATAATCTACATTACATGAGGGTTACACATAGGCAGGTAGATAAGCAGGAGTTCAACACCAAGACTTAATAACAACACTGAGTTCCTCTTTTTTTTTTTTCATTTATAAACGTTCACCCTCTCCTTGTACTCTAGGATCTTCAAACTATAAACACACCAAGTTATTTTTAAAGCCTATAAAAGAAGTAGTACACACCTTTTATCTTTTTGGCTCTGTACAATTTATCTTTTCTTGCTACTTAATTTCTTGCTCTTGTTCCATATCCAATCGCCAGCCCCTTTGGGATTTCTCAAAACTTCATGTTACACTTCCCTTAAGAGTTTAAAAACCAGGACAGGGAGCCTCATATGAGGCCATATTAAAGTGTAAGTTGAGAAAACAATTCGCACAGTTAATGAGAGCTCTCCAAAACTATTCTACCAGCTTTAGCACCACCTCAGCCATGAGCCCAGGGTACCTGAGCACACACAAAAGATCTGGGCTATAGGAGGACGTGCAGAGCTAATGCCAAATGCTTCAGACTGTGAGCTACTGACAGGGATGAAAGATGCGTTGTCTCGCTGGCCTAGATTTCAGATTTCTCGGTTAAAACCAGACTGCTGTGCACTGGCAGGCAGCTAACCTTCTTCTTTTTTAGGAAATAAAAATTGAAACAGGAGAAGGAGAACTCTGAAAATAAGATTTAGCCATCAAATCAGAAGAAATCCCACCAGTCTGGCTGAGTTCATATGTTAAAAATATATACTTTTATTTTTGTGGTTGGTTCATTCTTTCTGAAGCTCCATTCCTAAAGCATTAAAATAAAAGAGAGACAATATTCTGTGTGTCAGGTCTTTCAAGAATCATCCTATATTTTCTGAGAGAAAAGGCAGCTGGAGGCTTTTCTACAAAAGGTATTTCATCTTATGCTCTAGGCAATAGTAACAGCAATTACAAAAGTGACCACCACTAGATGAAGAAAAATTTATGAAACAATATGTTTAACAGTGATTCAAAACACAGATTAGATTTATTGACCTCTTCCTTAACTGCAAAAATGCCTTTCAGTATTTAAAGTATTTTTCTAATGTGTATTCTTCTTAAAATTATAATCTCATGAAATCTTTATGGCAAGTGCCCTACGTGTTTAGTTCTTGAATTATATTAATATTTTATCATAGTCTGGAATTTTATTGTAGCATATATGCCTAATCAATATACGATGTTGAAGATATCTATAAACGGCCCTGGCAATAGTAAGAGCCAACGCTTGGATAGCACTTGTCACGTGCCAAACACTGTTGACGCATTTTACGTATATTATCTAATTTATTCTTCACAACAACCTATCAGGGGGAGGTACCATTATTTTCCCCATTTTCAGATAAGGAACCTAAGGCACAGAGTGTTTAAATAACTGCTTCCAAATCACAGAGCTAGAAAGTGGCACAGCTAGAATTCAAACTCGGTGATCTGGCTGCAGAAACCATGTGCCCTAACTGGGACACACATCACCACTTCTCCTTAGCCTCTCCTTTATATTAAAGAAGATCTCCTTCCTCCTCCTCATGACCCAGCTGTTATTCTTTCTTCCAATCTATATTCCAAAACGTAGCCAGAACAACTCTTTCAAAAAGAAAACCTGATCTTCAGGGTAATGGGATCGTACCATATCTACACTTTTATGTCTGATTTCTCTAGCTCAGCAGACTTTTTTTGAGATTTATCATATTGTTAAGGACATCAGTGACTCATTCTACAGGCAAAAGTAATGTATGGTGGTAAAAGTCAGAACAATGCTTAGCTGAGCGGAGTGAAGGGTGGCTGTTGCTTAGAAAGGGACACAGACATTGGGATGACAGAAAGACTCTATGTGGGATCACACAGTTTACAAATGTTAAAAAGTCATTGCTTTGTGCATCTCACTGCAAATCATACCTCAATAAATAAAACACAGTGGAGAAAAAGATTTGAAAAGAAGCCAATATGATTATTGATTTTCCCCATTTAAAAATCTGAAAATTTCTACCACTGTTAAAAGAAAAACTCTTTATTGAGGCATCTACCCTTCTGCAACTTCCTTCCCCACCCCGCCTTTCTCTCTGCAGCCCAACCGCACATCCCTGGCAGTCAGTCTGCCCGATCAGACTGTCTGCTACACCAGGGCTCCAGACTTGCTATTCCTTCTGGGCAGTAGTTGATCCATTTGCCTAATTAATAACAGTGCTTCCTTTGGATCTTAGTTTCTACAGAAAAAAAAAAAAAATTCTCTGACTGCTGAAAATAGATCAGATCACCAAAAACAAAAACAAAACCAGACACAATCCATCCTCTTGTGGCATTAGGTACCTCTCCATGTGAGCTCTATCATGATTATAATTTTACATTCGTTTGTGTAATTCTTTGATGATTGTCTTTTTGCTTCCCTTCTAGACTATAAACCCCATAAGGGCAAGACCTTTGCCTATTTTGTTCTACTTTGCCACTTTTTCTGGTATACGGTTGAATAATAAGTATGTGTTGATTGAAGGAATAGATTGATGAGGACCCCTATTTTTTTTTTTTTATTTCAAATCCAATCATGAATCTAGTCTACTTTGCAGGCCAGTAAATTTAATGCAAACTCTTATTACTAGATGTTTGTAAAGGAAATTTTATTTTATTTTTACAGAGCTTTCAACAAGCCTCTGCCAAGGTGATGGTATCTAATGTTGAGAAATCAGGTACTTTGAGGTTTATAAATTTACTTTTTTTTTTAATTAAATGAAAGAAAGTTTACTTGAAACTGTATTTCACTGCTTCCAAAGCTTTACTGATATTCTTCAGAATTTGGATTTACAAATGTAATCATTATTTTCCTCTAACATCTGAGGCTTAGTCTGTGGCAGAGTTTTTTTCACATTTTCTTAACTGCGACTCACAAAATATATAATTTCATAAAATTTCTCTTACCCTTACTGCAAGCCATATTCCCTGATATTTTCTCTTTTATTCTACCCTATTCAATGTTATATACATTCTATGATATTTTAATCTATTATATTCTACACTATTATATTTACGAACTCTCCTTTGCAACCCACTAAATTAATCAATAGGACATGACTTTTAAAAAGTATACAAGATGCTGAAATTGGCATCCTTAAAATAGAACCACCTCATATAAAATAAAACAAAAATCCAGTCAAATTGGTTTGCAGCCCTTGTGTAAATCACAACCTAATTTTAATTAGCTGCATTTCCATTCTTTAGTAACTTGTTTTGGTGATATGCCTTCGCATCCCATGAGATATGAACCGTAATGATTATAAAGGCTTAGTGTAAATCTCATAAATAAATAAAGAAGAAACCTTTCTTCCAAGTTTCCCTGAAGTTTGGTGTTAATCAGGGAAGCAGAGTAGAAGCGCATGGTCATTGAAATCTGTGCAACCACAAGAGGCCTTTTGGCAGGCAAAAGCTGTTCAGCAAATTGAACCTAAATTATGCACCAGTTTAAAAACCCCACAATGGATAAAACACCATGCAAATCAATTGTCAAATGAAAACATACATGTCCATCTGCTCAGTGCTGTAACTCAAAGTTAGATACACAAACTACCAGCCAACACTTTATCATTATGACACAGAAACATGTGGATGACTCAATCAATTAATAAAAGTGACAGTCCATATATGCAGTTCTAGCCAAATTTATTTACTATTTTTCATTGGATATCTGTGGAAATTGACCAAGTGTTTAACTTTAAAATCAGTTGCTATGGCAAGCTATTGGAAATAACAGTTTTGACTATTAGCTATAGAACAAGGTTTAAATAATTTGTTAAACTAGCAAAGTTTCTTAATGTGTGGGGTGAAGAATTTCATATTAACTTATTTATAGGTGATAAAAGAGTATTTAAGACTCAATAAATGTCTTCTGAATGAATTGTTTCATGTATGAATAAAGGTTCTTCAGGTCTTTTAACTAAATGCCGGCAGAGCAATGAATCCAAAACTCTTTCAGTCCTAAGAGAATTGTATGGGAAACTTTCTTCCTACACTCATTTTTGGGGGAGCTTAAAAACAGTTCTATCAGGGTCCATGGGCCTCTTCACCTGTCATAATTTCCCTTTTATGACTCAGAATGCTCTTTCCAGAATGTCAGTTTTATAGGTCCCAGGTTCTGCCCACCACTTTCTATTCTTCCTTGAATCTTGTAAACCAGCTCAAGCACATCTTTGAACTCACTGAGGCCTTCAGTCCATTGACTAGCACTTTCTAATCATCAATTATTCTCTTTCTTACAGGGACTGACAGTTGCCCCTCAATATCTTTCTCCCAATACACACGCACACACGCACACACACACACACACACACACACACACACACAAAAACCTTGTCTTAGATTGCCAGGGTTGATATGTCAAATACACACACTGGATGGCTTAACAACAGGAATTTATTGTTTTGTGGTATCAGAAGCTACAAGACCAAAATGAAGGCATTGGCAAGGCCATGCCTTCTCCCCAAATTCTGTATTGTTCTGGTGACAGCCGTCCTCTGTCACATGGGGATGTCCTTGGTCACCTCCTGTGGTTTTCTCTGATTTCTGGCATCTGCTGGTCTCTGGCTTCTCTCTCACGGCCTCCAGGAATACAGATTAAGACCCACCTTGGTCCAGTTTAGTTACACCTAAAGAGTTCTTAGAAGATCCCATTTACAAATGAGTCCACATCTTAACTGATAATACATCGTCCAAATGGCCTATTTACAAATGGATTCACACCCAAAGGAACATGGATTAAGATTTAGAACATGTCTTTTGTTGAGGTACATGACTGCATGTACCACAGATTTTATACCAGATTTTATCTTGACAAATGATTTCCAAAAATAGATCTGCTATAGTAAAGCTACACGTGAAGAAGCTTGTCAAATGGCATCTTCTAGGAGTGTTCCTTAAAATGTGTGTCTCTTCCACATTTTTTAAGTATATCCCCTTATTCTGCTGTTTGGAACATGGATGTGATGACTGCTGATCTGGTTGCCTTTTTGGACCATAAGGATCAGGGTTACACCCTGGGAATGACAAAAGTATGAGTGTCTCAGGACTTCACAGAACTGAGCTATCCTACTAGCTCTTGTTCTCCTACCTTCAGAATTGTATGCTAAAGAGGGGGAAAAAAAAAAAAAGCCTTCAACTTTTATTTAAGCCACTGTAATTCTGGTCTTTGTTATTCTAAACAGAACATAATCCTAACTGAAATACTACCCACCTTACCTTTCTCACCTCTGTCTCTCTCTGACAGAGTTCATCTGACAAAGCACTACCTCTGTTCCAAATCATATATACACTTCCCTCATGCCTACCACCCCACGGTGGAATGAGGCCACAAAAACACACACCAGTGATGACCAGTCTTACTTTAACTATATAGCCATAAATATCAAGCGGGTATACACCACCACTCACAACCCTTCTACAGTCCCCTGGTATCATTGCTTTCTATTGTTCTGATGACTATGATGACTACTCCATACATTCTCCTGTCTCCTCAAAACTATATCCAACTATCCTCCCAACACATGTGTGCACACACACATACTCAAACACTTTTGTTCACACTTCATTGAGAAAATGAAAGCATTCATTATTGAAAACCCTGATTTTCCCAACACAAAAATGACTGGCCCACTCTTCACTACCTTTACTTTGTGTCTACATTTTATTTCTAGGGATGCAATGTCCCTATTTTTATCAAAGGTCAAACCCTCCAATTATCAAATTTTGTTCTGAATCCCATCCCATCTCGTTACTTTCTCAAGAACATTGCTGAAAATATTTCTCCCCATTCTCTGTGATCAGTTTCTCTCTCTCTCTTCTCACCACCTTTAAGCACAGAAGATTTGGTATCATCTATCATTGAAATGAAACAAAACAAAATAAACTCTCCTGTCCCTTATTCCATATGCTCCTCTTTTCACAATCTCACATATCTGCTAATCTTTACGCTAAAACTTCTTCAAAGAATTGTCTGCACTTGTTTTCACCAATCCCTTATATCACATCCTTTCCTCAACCTACTCCAAAAGGCTGCTTCCTGTCCTCCCACTGAAACTGCTTTTATCAGCTAATGACCAGTGACCCATGTTTCCAATCCAAGGACCACTTTTCTGTTCTGATTTTGCTTGGCTCACCAGCAGTAATTCACTTGGTTGGCCTGTCCCTCCCTCTTGAAACACTTTCATCCCCTTCAGATTTCCTTTCACTTGGCTGACTGCTCCTTCTTAATTTCCTGGTTCTCATCCTGGGCTTGACGTCTATAAAGGCAGCAACCGGGACTTCTTTGTCATCTCTGTTTTCACACTTTGCCTGGGTGACCACATCAGGTCCACAGACTCTATAAACCAATGATATTTAGACTCTTGCCCACACTCTGGGAATCTACACTCACATAACCTACCATGTACATATATCAATTTCTTGATTTCTGCCCCAATTTCCTCCTTTTTCTGTTTTCAATCTTATTAAACTGGCCAATAATTTCATTTTCCTTGATCCCATCCCCTTTGTGTCACTCTCAGTATTTAATCTTTGAGCAATTCCATCAATTATAAAATCATACCATAAATCTCACAACCTCTCTTTATCTCTAATATTTTACCTTATTCCAAGTCACCAACATCTCTCTCACCCAGTCCACATGGCACTTCTCACTATCTTGTTAATTTTCTGCCTGTTTGCTTGTTTGTTCTTCCCTGGCCCCCTTTGTTAGAATATGAGCTCCAAGAGGACATGCACATACGTCGTCTTGCACGACACTACTACAACTCCAGCATCTTGAGCAGCTTTTAGGAACACAGTAGGTTCTCAGCAAATGTTCATTGAGTCCATGTCAAATCAATGTATTGGAAAAGTACATCACTTCCATAAGGCTCTTGAATTCTGACACATTTCCAGCCATTCCTTCATTTTTGTGCACATGTAAGGATTCATGTGGTTCAAAATCGCCATGTGATGGCACAGCATCTAACTGTGGGGTTCTCTGGGTTTTATGCAAAGCAAGGCGAGGAAGTTGGCCGGTAGCACCTCTAAGAGTCAAAGGATAAAAGTACCATTACCTGCATTCAGTATAATCCAAACTGTATACATAATAAATGCAGTAAATTTCATGCAAAATTGGGACTTAAGCCTTGAGTTTATTTTTTTTTCTCTTTTATGTTTTTTCTTCATTTGCTATTTAAAATTCACTGGCATGTGTTCATTCTATTTTTAAAAGCATGTTTATTACATGCAGCCCCCTTATAAATGCATTGTTAGTTCTATCTTTAGCTTCTAAAGCTTTCAAGTCAGCACTCAGCCTTTTTATTGCTGTGAACTCTTTTCAAAGTCAATATGAAAAAGAAATCAGCATCAGTTAATCAAATTGTCTTTTTTATTTAACTTGCATTTGATGTATGAAAACTTTCCAGATGAATGGTAACATTTTGTTTTATTAGAGATTAGCTTCCACTACTGTTTTCAGAGAACTTTCCAGCTTCTTTCCTCAGGAACTTGCTTTTAAAACAGCCCTGGAGACTTCA
>JAQZBX010041595.1:0-22298 GCA_029593785.1 Cabassous unicinctus | reverse complement strand
TTCTGAGGAAGGTTTCTTGGTGGTTACCAGGTCGGTGCTTGGTAGAGGAATATGGTAAAACCTTCTATCAAAACACTTTTACTACAACTGGCCAGGACACACCAAGGAATGACTGTCACAGCTCTCAGTCCCTTGACACTCAATATGACAGATGGGGAAAAAGAAATACGAGAATGAAGGCATGGAGTACTTGCAGATATTCCACGAACTTGCACACAGTGTTTCCACACTTAGCTCACAGAAATAAGAGATTATAGGCCTTCAACCCGAAGTAATAAATCAAAAAACTTGTGTATAAGACTTCTGCATAAAAGTGTATTCACAAATGTTAAAAACAATGTAAAAATTAAGTGCCATATGGTGACTAACTTGTTGTATTATTATGTCAGGTAACCATGTACAACAACTGATTTGGGATGAAAAAGAAAAAGAATAGGATGCAGGCTCTTATACTAGGTATGTGGCAGGGTTTCCATAAATGTTTCTAAAATAAAAGACAACTGAGACTGAAAAAAAAAAAATTTGTACCATTTTTTTTTTCTTAAAGAAAGAAGAGTTTTTAAAAGTGTGTAATGTAGCTTCTGCAATATAAATCGGTATCAGCTCGAGCAGCCGTCTAACCTTCAGGCTTGTTCTGGGCGTATAAAATATGCAGAATCCTACCAGGCCATGCTGCCATGGGCTGTGTTGTCAAGGTGACAGAGTAGCTCCAGGGTCTGCGTGGTGCTTGATGAATCATCAGGGGATTCATGACTGCCTGATTCCAATTCCTTCGGCATCCTCCACACAGCCGCACATGTCAGGACTTTACTGTCTGAAGCTAAGCAATAGAGGATAATGTCAACAGAGCATGCTACGCGGCCCACATTCTGTATACAGCGCATCAACATTTACACAAAATCCATAAGCAGGGCACATCTGCTCTTTAAAATATTTAAAATTGCAGGCAGCAAAGAGAGAACAGAGAGAAAAAGCACAGACTCGAAGTCAGCAAGCAGAACCAGGCACAGCTCGTAATTAGCATACATTTAACCCACTTCTTCCTTGTTTTAAAAACCATCATTCTGTTTCAAAAGAAAATTTAATTTCTTCAAAATCGATTTTCTTCCGTTCTTCTTCAACAGTTCTTCAAAAAAGGGAGCAAAATGGAGGGCTGAAGATATAATCACCACGCAAGCCGCTCGCCTCTGCCTGCCTAAGAGTTGCATTAAATGGATTTTTTTTTTCTTAGAACTTTATTAGATCATCTTAAACAGACATGAAGTACAAGGGGAAATACTCCATTTGGAAGTACTTTGGTTAGTAGTATTTTACCTCAGTTTACCTAAGGTGACAAATGCTGGGGAACCAGAAGGCAGAATCAGTCAGAGAAGCCACAAGTTGAAGCCCACGCTGACTCTATGGGGCAGCTCAGCTTTGACTGTGACCTGGAGGCCAGGCAAGCACAGCCAAGGCCTGACGCCGCGACTCGCCTTCCATCACTGGCCACGCCGGCCATGCATCTGCTCCACAAACACTAGGGTCCGGCCTTACAAGTTCCTGGAACTGGCTGCTCAGCATCCCACCTCTCTCCCAGAATCCTGACACTCTTTCTTTTTAAGATGCCCCAGGAATCTGCGCATTCTGGGAGCACCTTGAAAAGCCATTTTGAGGCTAAAGAGGCTAAAGTTATATAAGAAAGACTGGAGTCACTTGCATTTTAGGAAATGTGCCAGGCTCTAGGTTTCTGTGCCTCTAGAAAAAATTACTCAGTATGACAAACAAAAATGGGAATCATGTTTAACACTATGTGACAAAAATTTAATCATAAAGTCCTAAATATAAAACCTTTCAAAATTTGTCTTCCATTTAGCACTAAATTTCACATGTGCAAAACACCTTCTTTTAAAACATGACCTCTAATAAATGATGATAAAATAATGACCATTAAACCATTCAACATTAAATCATCAATTAGTATCAAATGCAGACTATAAAAGTATTATACTAGAACAAGAAAGAAAACCCTCATAATTATTACTTCCTACATATGAACTAAGAAAAAACAAATACGGCATTATGCAAATGAAAAGGACCTACATTACATTCGAAAATGTACCACTTCTTATTCGCCACAATGGTTCTTCGATCTAAATACTAAGTACTCAACCAAGAAATACAGCAGTGAATACATGGACAAAATGCCTACCTTTGTCGATACTATTATTATTACCACAATTACCCATGATCAAATAATCCTGTAATCATCAGGATTTCAACCACATTTTCTGATGCCAAATTCAGTGCTCATTTCATATACCTTTCTGGGTCTAAAAGAATATGGATTTGTAGCTTAAAGAAAAAGACTGTTAACATAACATAAAAATGCAAATGTTAGCATTTCCATTTATAAGTACGAGTGTTTTAACTACGTAGTTAAAAATGTAGTGCACAATGATTTCTGTTGATGCAAGAAATTAATTTTTTTTACTGATGTTTTCAGTTAAACAGTCTTTCTCTGGAGCCTATGAGATTGACAATGGCACTTCTGAAGACATTAGAATGGCCAAGGAGAGAATTGGCAACTTTGAGATGGAAAGAAAAATTGAATGCCTGAAACATTAACCCCAAAGAGGCAAAGATAATATTAATCTTCCTAAATGACAGAAAAAGCAATGCCTAATCTGAAAAGTGATAGAACTAACAACATGAGAACTAAATTATGGGTGCATTTCAAAATGGATGAAATTCACAAAATGAAAGAAGCATGGGATAGCAAAAAGTACATATTATAATGAAGAAATGACTAGTGGCAAATTCTGTGACTGTACAAGTTTCTCCTTTAGAGAGAAACTTTGTTTCAGGTGTCAGAAAATTACTGTCTTCTTATAACTGCTGGCTTATCAAACTACTTGACTACTTCCATGTAACGTTACAACAGGCCAAATGGTGCTGATGAAATAATATTTTTCACTCTCTAAAAAGCTATCTTCCTTCAAAGTCTACACCAGATATTAAGCTTAAATGACTAGGCTGGACATCTAAGTTTCCAACATAACGTGTTTACCTAAAACACCCTGTTTACCTACATGAGAGTCAATCAATTTGATATATTAGAAAAAGCAATGGAGGAACTTCCAAGAAAATACAGTTAACTGAATGCATGCACACTTACACTTTCATTCCACCCTGAAAGCCTTATAATATTATAACAAAGAGAGCAAATGAGGAGGAGAGGCGAGCTAAAATTTAAAAAGCAAGGATTGGTTGAACATCTGTTCCAATAAGAGATGATATAAATATTAGGAATAAAAAGGTAAATATCACTATAGATTGCACAAAAAGTAAAAAGACCATATGAGATTATTATGAACTTCATACAATAATGTTAAAAACTGACAAAATGGTACATTCTTAGAAAAATCTAAACATAACAGAACCGAAACTAGAAGAAGTAAAAACTCTGAGTAGATTGATATCTACTAAATAAATTGACTCCATTTAAAAACTTCCCACAAAGAAATCGCTAAACATAGATGATTACCTCCACAATATCTTCAAACATTTAAAGAAAAAATAATACCAATCTCCCACAAATTTTTCCAGGAAAGAAAAAAAAAAAAAACCCTTAGGAATATTTCCCTGATAACAAAACTTGAAATGAGAATTATAAGAAAGGAAAATTATAAGGCCATTCTTTCTCACTGTATCACAAGCAAAGTAGGTTTATTCCAAGTATATCAGGTGGTCTGACATTTGAAAATGAGTCAATGTAATTCACTACATTAACAAATAAATATATGTAATCACAAAAGATGTAGAAAAATATCTTAGTAAAATTCAATGCCCATTTCTAGTAATACTTTTAGCAAACTAGAAAAAGAAAGAAACTTGTTTCTTCTGATAAAGAGATCTACCTTTAAAAAAAACAAAGAAAAAAAAAAACAACACTAAAGCAAACATCACAGTTGGGGTGAAATATTAAATGATTTCCCCCAGAGAATGGGAATGAGGCAAGAATGTTCTAAATCACCACTTTTATTAATGTTGTACTAGAAGTTCTACTTCAGTATGGCAAGAAAAAAAAGAGGTATTAGGATAGGCAAAAAAGAAGTAAGAATACCTTTACTTATTGATGATTATGTGTACAGAAATTTTTTTTAAAACTACACTATATTATTGGAAACAGTATAAGTCTACACTCATAATATAAGACTGCTAAACATAAAAACAGTATGAAGTCAACTGTATATCTGTGGATTAGCAACAAAAACTTAGAAAATTAAATTTGAATAAATGATATTTACAATAACATTAAAAGGCCAAATACCAAAGAATAAGTCTACCTAGAGATTTCTAAGATCTGTACATGGTAAAACAAAGAATACTCCTGAGAAAAATTAAAGACCTAAATAAATAGAGGGCTATACCATGTTCATGGATTAGAAGATTCAATATTGTAAAGAGTCCATGAATCCCAATCAAAGTTCCAGCAAAATTTTTTGGGCATAAATCAACAAGCTAATTCTAAATTTCTAAAATTTAAATGGAAATGCAAATAGCAACAACAACAAAATGGATATCAGTTTAGTCTTTATACAAAGATAGATAAATTGACCAGAAAAAGAGAATGAAGTCCAGAAATACCCTTACAATGATGGTCACCTGCTTTAAAACAAAAATGTCAATGTATTACAGTGGACAAAGGATGGACTTTTCAATACATTACACTAGATCAGATGGATATCCATATATATTTTAAAAAGGAGTCTTGACTACTTCACAACATAGACAAAAATCAATTCCAGAAAGACTGAAGATCTAAATTGGAAAAATAAAATAATGCAATTCTTTTCTAGAATACATAGTAGAATACTGCCATGACCTTGTGATAGGATGAGATTTCTTAAACATGTAGAGGGAAAAAAGCACTAATTATAAAGGAAAAGACTGATAAATTAGACTACATTAAAACTGAGAACTTCAGTTCACCAAAAGACACAATTGGACTTCATCAAAATTAAAAACTTTTGGAAGCAGATGTGGCTCAAGCAGTTGAGTGCCAGCTTCCCACATATGACCCCCAGCTCCTGGTACCTCAAAAAAAATTAATAAGTAAAAATAAAAAACTCCTGTTCTTGAAAAGACACTTTAAAAAAACCAGGGAAACTGGGAGAAAATATTCATAATACATATATTTGATAAGTGGCTTGTATCCAGAGTATATTAAGAAGTCTTATATTTAATATGACAAGTAAACCAATAAAAAAAAATAATGGGCAGAAGACAATCAGATACTTCACAAAAGAAAACATAAAAATGGTCAATAAGCACATGAAAAGATGGTTAACACTATTAGTAATCAAAGAAATGCAAAATAGGAGAGTTTTGATCTTGGAGCCAGGGGAAGTAAACACACAGGAGAAGAAAGCAGAGAAGCAGATACATGAGGAAACAGAGAAGGCTCCTTTAGACACAGCAGAGGCCCTGGAAAGAGAGAGACGAGCCGTTTGCCTGATAGTCTACAGCTGGCCTTATGGAGAGAGCAGAGCTGCTGAGCCCAGAGAGAAATGAGCCCCAGGAAGAGAGGAATCCAGGAAGCTTGAACCCTTGCAGACATCGGCAGCCATCTTGTTCCAACACGTGGCAAAAGACTTTGGCAAAGGAAGTAACTTATGCTTTATGGCCTGCTAACTGTAAGCTTTTATCCCAAATAAATATCCTTTATAAAAGTCAAAAAACAAAAAGAAAGAAATGCAAAATAAAACCAAAATGAGATGCTCTACATACCAAGTAGAATGACTAATATTTTTAAAAGACCAATTACCAACTTTTGGCAAAGATGTAGAGCAATTGGAACTTAATGCATTGCTGGAAAGAGTGTAAAATAGTTAAAACATTTTGGAAAACACTTTGGCATTTGAATATTCACTTACCATATGACTTTATTATTCCACTCTTAGGAGAGGCTGTCACAGATCTTGGCTTGTTGATAACAAGCTTTGTGACAGCCCCCTGATTTCTGGCAGTTCAATACCATCACCAGATCTTTATTGCTTTGGGGCCAGGCTTAAGTGGAGTAGCAGGGGGTAGCAATTATCATAATGACCAGCAAGGCCAGAGTGCCAGTCAAGGAAGCTCAACTGGCAGACAGTTGTGAAGATGGTTAACCGGAGATGGCATTCCTGAGGGTATAACATTCAATGAGAGTACTGCCTGCCTAATACATACATATCTACATACATTCTATATATCCAAAAGAAAACAAGATTGAATGAGCAGAAGACTGAGGGGATATCACCCCAATAGTAGTTATGATCCTTATCCAGTCAGTCTCAGATCTGGAACTCAATGACTGAAAGAGAGAAGACCAAACTCCCAGAAGTTAGGAACCTGCAACGTTAGAGCAAGTGTATACTATAATGATTACTCCAGTCTGCTCCCAAGGGACCTATTGCCATTGACTTGGGTGATCATACCCTGAGCAAAGGGTAATACTGAGGCATTTTAATACCCATATTGAACACAAGGTCTGAGTTGACACTAATACCCAGAGACCCAATGTGTCATTGTGTCACCTGTTAAAGCAAGGACATACAGCAGCCAGAAAATAAAGTAAGTTCTGGCCAAAGTTCAGCTTGCAATTGATCATTTGGGTCTGCAGACCCACCCAGTGGTCATTCCCATGGCCCGTGAATATATAATGGGATTGACATACTGGGAAATTGGACAACCCCCATATTGGATCTGTGGCCTGTGGTCTTAGTGAGAGGGCCAAGTGGAAGCCTCTGAAATTATCTACCCCTCACCCCAAATCTGTCAGAAGTATGGCGGCAGTAATATATGCCTCCTGTAAGGTTCAAGGATATCAAGGATTTAGGGGTGGAAGCTTTGTTTAATTCACCATTCTGGCCTCTGCAGAAAGTCAATGGATCCTGGAAAATGACTGTAGACTACCATAAACTCAACATAGTAGTAGTCCTGATCACCGCACTGCCAGCCATGGAATCTTTTTTCTATCTCAATGAAGAGAAGAGGTCAGAAACTGCATTCACATGCAGAGAAAAACAATACACATTTACAGTTTTGCCACAGAGCTATATTGACTCTCCAACTCTCTATCATAATATAGTTCAGACAGTCAGGTATTCTGCAAAACAGCACACTGACCCATTCCACTGATGACATCGAGCTGATCGGGTAAGACAAGCATGCCGAGGGCCTCAGGAAGACACATGTACTCCAGCAGGGAAGAGAGAAACTCTATGAAGATTCTGGGGCCTGCCACTTAGATAGAGGTTCTGGAGGTCCAATATTCAAAGGCATACCAGGATATCTCCTCCAAAATAAAAAAAAAAACATAATAAACAAACAAAAAATAAAACACTGTATCTTGCATTCACAAAGGAGACCTCAATGCCTGGTTGGCCTCTTCGTTTTGGAGGTAACACATACTACAACTAAAAATACTGTCCCGCGCATATGCTAGGTGACATGAAAGGGCGTGTCAGCTTTGTGGGTGGCCGGGAGCAGAAAAGGGCTCTGCAGCAAGTTCGGGCTAGGAAGCAAGCAGTCCTACCATTTGGGACATATGATATGGCAGACCTTATTGGTGTTGAAGGTATCAGTGGTAGAAAAAGAGGGCAGTGTGGACTTTATGGAACTCCTCAGTGAAAATAATAATACAGATGCCTGGGGTTCTAGAACCTGGTCGTGCCATCTGTAGCAGAGAATTATATGCCTTCTGAAAAACAGCTCTGGCCAGGCTTTGGATCCTGAAAAATGGAACCCTTGACTATGGGGCACCAAGTGGCCATGTGTCACTCAGGAGGTGAGTTCAACCGTCACTACCAAGTCATAAAGTCAAGTAGGCCCAGCAGCAATCTATTGTATAATAAAAATGGTATACCCAGAACTGAGGCAAGGCAGGACCAGAGGACATGCACAAACTGCATGAGTGCCCAGACCCCAAACCACCCACTACAATGCACTAGGGACCTCCCTCTAACCATGCCTATGGTCATTTGGGGATCCTCTGCAATTAGCTGAAGGGGGAGAAAAAGTCTGAGCTTGGTTTGCAGATGGGTGGGCTCAGGGTCTGGATACAAGCTGTAACCTTTGGCCAATTTGATGTAATTATGAATTCCAAAAATATAATTCGATCATGCTTGTAAACTGATCTGTTAATCTGAGCATGATTGAGTTATGATTGGGGCATTGACTGGGCCACATCAGTAGGGCGTTGAGTCCCACCCCTTGGTGGGTGGGGAATCGAATATAAAAGGCAAGGCAAAAAACAGAGCTGAACAGTCTTTTGAGAAGCAGTTTTGATGTTGGAAAGAAGGCCCCAGGAGAAGAGATGCAAGCCGTTCGCCTGATCGTCTACAGCTGACCTTGTGGAGGAAACAGGAGCTAAGCCCAGAGAGAAACGCAGCCCCGGGAAGAGAGGAACCCCAGAAGCCTGAACCCTGGCAAATGCCGGCAGCTGACTTACTCCAACACGTGGCAATGAACTTTGGTGAGAAGAAACTTAATGGTTTATGGCCTGGTATCTGTGGACTTCTACCCCAAATAAATACCCTTTATAAAGACCAACCCACTTTTGGTATTTCACATTAGCACCACTTTGGCTGACTAATACACAAGCCAAACAATGGACAGTGGCTATAAAACAGCTACACTCAAGGGTGAACTTGAAAGACAATGGGGGAGGAAAATCTTCCCAACACATGAGCTCTGAGTGTTGCACCTGGTCATCCTCACCGGGAGGAAGGAGAAGTGGCATGGACTCAATGGCAGTGGTACTGGCCTGACCAACTGGTCAGCAGCCTGGAAGGAAAAAGACTGAAAGATTGGAGATGAGGATGTCTGAGGTAAAGACATATGGATGGTCATGTGGGAGTGAGCATGAACTCTTTTATCATATGTGAATATCTTTTTATCATAAGTTAACGCCCTCCAAAAAGCATCTACCATGGAAAAGGCAATAAATAATCAAGTAGACAAAAATGACTGGGCCAGGTGATGTAGCCAGCTGTCATCAGTGGTCACAGTGACAGGAATAGAGGCACAGCACAGCCCCCAAAGCACAGACTTATTAAGGTTAATCTACTAGTGCCACTTCTGAATAACCACCTGTCAACAATGGAGACCAGTGGTACCACTTGGTGGCAAGATGACACACTGGGCCCCTTCTGTCCTAGAAGGACTGTGAGTCATTCTCACAAGAATACCTATTCCAGGTATGAGTCTGCCTTCCCTCCCTGCAGAGCCACAGCGAACACCACCATCTGGAGATTAACAAGTGTCTGAGCTCTAGGCAGAGAATCCCACAACACATAGCATACGATCAGGGAACCCATTTCACTGTGTAACAGGTGCAGAAGTGGGCACAAGATGAAGGGATCCACTGTTTATATCACATATCATACCACCCAGAAACTGCAGGACTGACCCAGAGCTGGAATGGTTAGGAGAAGGTGCAGTTGGGAGCCGTTCTCCAGCATGCTGCACATACACTGAATTCTGAATTAGACACCTTTATATGGTTCTGCGTCCCTAATAAAAAGATTACATGAGTCTGGGAACCCAAGATAAGAAACCAGGGTGAGTACACTTACCATCATCCATAAAGACCCACTTGGGACTTTTTTTTCTTGTGTCCACAACTATGGGCTCTGCAGAGTTAAAGGCTGCGGTTCCCAGAGAGGATGCACATGTTGCCAGAGGACACAGCAACTACAATTTCTACAACTGCTGCCTTTGGACTTCTTTTATACAGGAATCCACAGGCAAGAGAAGCCACCACCATCTTAGCTGGGGCAAAAAACCCAGATCAGCAGGAAGAGGTAAAGTTGCTATTATACAACAGGGAGTAATATAGAGAGAACTCAAGTGATGCACTTATGCACCTATTTATAGTCCCTCACCCAATTACACAGCAACCCCAGCCTCAAACGGGCATGAGAAGTAGGAAGTCAGACACCTCAGGACTGAGAGTTTGGGATCCCCCCAACAGGAAGTCGCTAAGAGCACCAGACGTGGTAGCTGAGGAAGGGGGGCTGGATACAGGATACTGCAGGAGGGAGACAATGAGTACCAGCTGTGGACCTATAGCCAACTGCAACCATGGAAACTGCAGACCATCCCACAAACCTCCCTTTTCCGAGTCCCTTCTTGAGAGGAGAGGCCCACAGGAACCCTGGAGGAGCAGCTTTCCAAACACACATAGAAGTGGATCTGTGTGGCTTGAGGGAGGGCTGTGGGAGACGTGGAAGGACACCACTTAGACCTCCCTTACAAAAGGACTTGCTGGTCAGCTGCAGGGAATACTGCCAGCTGACCGCCTCCAGCTCCCAGCACCACCACAACCTGCCTCAGCTTTCAAGCTTTTACCAGGAAGCCCCCAACTAATGACTGAACCTAACAGAGATATTGGGGCCTGGTCGTTTGTGCTCACTATGGGACTCCTTTACTGAGCTCCTCATTAGGGTGGCTGAGCTTTGGTTATATCTTCATTGCCATCTTGCCCAATCCTGCTTCCTTCCCACCTTTCCTTCCACAGGTGTCAGATGTGCATCATGGTCTAAAGGTGTTCCCTGCTGTGGTGGACTGAACTGTGTATCCCAGTTTGAATATGTTCTTTGTCTGGTCTGCATTCTGGTGGATGTGGACCCATTGTAAATAAGATCTCTTCAAGATGTTCCTTCAGGTAAGGTGTGGCCCAACTGAATAAGATTGGGCTTTAATCTGAATTATTGGCATCCTATATAGGCAGAGTGAATGTCAGATGGAGAAAGAAGCCAGGAAAGGCAGCCATGTGCATTGCCATGTGACAGAAAAGCCAAGGACCCAGGATCACCAGCAGCCAGTCCAAGAATGCCATAGCCTTTGGGAAGAAAGTACCACCTTACTGATGCCTTGATTTTGGACTTCTCCTAGGCTCAAAACCATGTGCCAATAAATTCCCACTGTTTAAGCCAACACATTGTATGGGGTCTGTTTTAGCAGCTGGGAAACTAAAACACTGTCCAATCCTGCTTCTTGCCCTTCTTTCTTTCACAGGCGTAACCTTCCAATAAGCCTATTGCATTACCAACTCTGACTCAGTGCCCACTTCCTACTTATGACCAACCAAGTAGAAGTGAGCAATGGCCCAAAAGAAGTGAGGGGAAGGAAATCACCATTTATTGAGCATCTGCAATGTGCCTGGCACAATGGTGCCTGCTTTACTTATATTTATTTTCTCATTTATTTTCAAAATACAGCCTCTTTCATTTTCAATAAATAACCTTAGTCTCAAAAGTTAAAATAAAAACAAGGGAAACATGCAAAATAAAATTAGTGTTCTCAATTTTTCAGTCCTCCCTGTATCCATGCCCTTTGCCATGTGGCTGTGCAGGTCCTCCCACTAGAGGTAGACTCTATTTCCCTGTCCATTGGCCCTGGCTTTGGCCATGTTACTTGATGTTAATTGCTTTGGACAATGGGATATTAGCAGATGTGAAACAAGCAGAGAGTTGAAATGAACTTGCATAGTTGGACTTGCCTTCTTATACTTCTGCCATTGCTATGAGAAGAATATGCCTTCGATAGCCACTGTTTCAAGAAGGATGAGAAGCACTGAAACAGCCCTGGACCCAACCTACAGCTTGGAAATAAGGCCAGACAAGACCAATATAGATAGGCCAATCTCCAACCAAATTGCAGATAACTGAGAGAGAAATGCTTCTTATATGCCCCTGAGATTTTGTGGTTGTTTGTTAAACACCAGTAAGCTGACTTATAAAATCATCTAGCCACCAATTATAATCATCAGTATGAAAGCTTGCTGCCATTTGGTTATGAAAACACAAAGTTGAGTCAGATAAAGGGACTGCCCAGAAAGATATAAAACATAATTAAATGGCTAAGTAATACTAGGTAAAGATTGGTGAGTGATTTAAGAAAGAGCCAGGCAAAGTGCTAAGGCAAAGAAAGATACATTCCATGAGGGACAGAATTACTGGGAACAGGGTATCTGATAGAGGCACTATTTAACCTAAGCCCCCAGGAAGATTTGGACACACGGAAGTGCAAAGGCATCCATTTAGAAGCATGATGGGGAAGCAGATGTGGCTCAGGCAGCTGGGTGCCCACCTACCACATGGGAGGTCCTGGATTTGGTTCCTAGTTCCTCCTAAAGAAGACGAGAAGGACAGCAAGCTGACACGGCAAGCTGATGTAACAAGATGACACAGGGAGATGACGCAACGAAGAAATACAGCAAAGAAACGCAGCAAGGAAACAATGAGAGATACAACAAGCAGGGAGCAGAGGTGGCTCAAGTGATTGGGTGCTTCCCTCCTACATGGAGGTCCCAGATTCAGTTCCCAGTGCCTCCTAAAAAAAAAAGATGAACAGAGAGCAGAGGCTTAGAGGCATGAGAGCAGAAAGAATGGCAAATAATTCAATCTGGGATATAGCATAAGTGAATTAAAGCTCTAAGGAGTAAGGTAGGAAAGTCATACTGTGATAAGACCATGAAGGGTCTTAAATACTGGACAGGAAGTATGGCTTATCTGCTATAGATAATGGATAGAAGGGCTGGGGGTGGAGGCTGAGAATTCTGAATGAGGACACAAGTGCCTAGCATGGAGCAAGACCACGGTAAATGTAAAAAATGGTTAAGAGTTGTGCTTTAGCGTGTATGATTTGGCATCAGAAAGAAGAATGGTAGCTGGGAACCAGGTTAGGAGGTTATTGTCATAGAGCATTTGAACACAGGTAAGAAATGATGATACCCATAAAATCAGAAGACAGGACAGCTGAAAAGGAGGAACCTTTATTTTTCACAATCCAGAATCGCTGAGTGCATACTCCCTGTTGTTTGATTCCTCCATGACACCAAGTCTAGCTCCCAATATTTACTCAGAGGGCTCATGACCACAATGCGCTAGTCCAGGGACTCCAAAGTTAACTTTCATTGCCCACCATTATGGAAAGATAAGGACGTATGATGCTAGAAGCATAATGAGCTTTCTAATCTTCTTCAGCCTGCCATGTCTTAAGTGAACTGAATAAATAACTGAACGAAGAATTTCCAGCATATTGAAAACAAGGAGGCTATCAAACAGTACTAGGGGTATGTCAAAAGGACTCAGGAGCCAAAAAGAGGCTCTTATTGGACCAGATAGATCAGAACAAATAATAACTACAATGGAAAGAAATATCAATTAGGTTAATGAATGTATGGGTTCATAATAATACAGAAAACATATCTCACTAGATTTGCAAAATGCTAATGAACCAAGACATTTTTTTTTTTAATTGGTAAACAAAAGGAAAACATTTCTAAAGGAATTTCTAGTGTACAGAAAATATACTTGGATTTTCTGAAGGATTATAAAGATTCCTTTCCAGAGCTTAATCTGAAAATCTGGTGGGTACAAGGTGAGTCCAAACTCTTACTAAAATATGTAAATGCTAAAAATCAGTCTGAAGAAGACTAGAAAGTTACAGAAACTTATCTGCATATAGTAGGCATCTGCCAATATCACTGACCCTATAAATGTACAAATCTGCAAAATTTAGGTTCAAGGAATATGGTAGGCATTCTCAGAAACTCACCAAATCTTCAGAAGCAGATGAAAGTGAAAGTAAACAGTACTAAGAAACACTGGAAGTATACCTATAGAGACATACAAAGTGGTTCTAAAACTCTTAGGATTTCCATACTTGTACAAATCTCAACAGACCATTCAACTCACATCTAGCAGCTATCAAAGAAACTAAGGTGCTTTTAAGAAGGAAAAACCTATCTTTAGAAGGAAATTTGCTGTAACAACCAGCAAGGCATTCATCTTTTATCTTTGTTTTTATCCTGAAGTTAGGAATGTACTGTAATTGCCTGTGCTGAATAAATATTGTAATGATTGGGAGCTCCCAGAAGGCAGGAACCATGGCTTCTCTATAAAACCAAGTCTATGGCATAAAGCACAGTGCTGACATAAGAATCATAGCAGAAGACATCTGAGCTGGAAGGGAATTCAGAGATCCCACTGAACAAATCAAGCCCTTTTGTTTTACAAATGAGGAAACTGAGGCCTACTGAGGTTAACTGACTCTTAGCAAAGCCAGAAATGAAATGAAGTCTCTTGACTCATATAATAGTCTATTGCTTTGAAACAGAAAATACCAAGTTGTGTCTTTCAGGCCTGTTTGACACTGCCATCTATTTTCTTTTCATGTAACACAAGAGCCAAAAGGCACTTAATGAGATAAAAAGATAATCAGGGCAAAACGAATGGGGGAAGCATACTTCAGGCTGCCAACTGTACCCATGAAGTGTACTGCTGTAAGGAACACTGAGTCAGAAGGCTTAGAGGAATTCAAAGGAGATTAGAACCTTTTATGAGCATGAATAGCATCTACAGTTAGCTCCAGCTAAAGGGCTAACAATGCTCCGTCTCGGGGACATAATCTGATCCCCAGCTGTAGAAGGAGGAATGCTTCTGTATGGCACTGCAACACAATGAGCATATTAAGAATCTCCAGGCTATTTTTAGAGATTCCAACCATCTCTATGAGTCTGACACAGGCTTGAACAGGATAAATGAAGTAGAATACAGCTCCACGACGGCAATCAACTAATACAGGTATAACCTGGTGTGCACAATAGCATGGTCTAAAGATCTGTGCTAAAACTATTTTTTATATTGAACTTTTAAATCCTTTAGAGACAGTAGTCATGTATAAATTATACAGCCTGAGTATACAGGAAGTAGCGAATACTCCATCTCTAAGAGGACATAAGAAAGAGAGAATCTGATGAAGAGATTGATGATAACATTCAAGTTTCTCACTATGCAGGTTTTTACCTATTGTCTCTCATTCTCCAAGCACTAGTGGGGGAGCACCAGCATCTTTGAAAAGCTCTGTGAAGGTTAGGGGTGACAGTGGATGGTGCCATCACTCAAACAGGCTCCTTGATTTAATAGGAAGGATATCATTAAGAAGGGGAGAGGCTAACTGACCACAACCGCCAAAGACAGGAAGGAAAATACCAATCTGAGTATTTTAACCCAAAGACATCTTTGGCAGTGGCTAAAAGAGAAAAAAGGTATGTGAAGGCTACTCATATATTACCTGGTCTATATAAGCAGAAAAAAATTAAGGTCTGGGCAGCTTAATAGGATGACAGTGCTGTGGGGAAAGAGACCTATGAGCGTTGTCATAAAGACTCTGAACTGAGGCCAAAATCCCTGAGGACTCCACACAGCACAAGATCTAAATGTCAAAGTGGGGACTTATGGAGTTGTGGCCCAAGTCCATCTCACAGTAGGTCCAGTGGGGTTGATGCATGCAAACTGTAATTATTTCCTCAATTCCTGAAAGTAAAGTTGGAATAGACATAGTTGGCATTGGCAGAATCCCCACATAGAGCTCATTCCATGGATTACAGAGCCAATTATGATAGGAAAGACCAGATGGAAGCCCCTGGGAAGTTCCCTTCCTTGTCAAAATAGTAAACCAAAAACAATACCATAACATTGAGAGAAACAGAGAGGTGTGGACCACCATCAAAGTCTTGTATGAGGCTGGAGTGTTGACTTCTTATCATATCCCCATTAAACTCGCCTGTTTGGGCTGTGTAGCAGGCAGAAGGTTCTTGGAGAATGTCAATGGATCATCCCAAACATAATCAGGGGATGACTGCAACTTCAGCTAATTCAGATATGCTATTGTTACAGAGGCAAAACAACACAACCCACTTCCTCCAGTTCCTGATACACAGATATTGATTGAACAATTTTTTTTTACAATACTAATTTGAAAGAACCATCTGAAGCCATTCACTATCACTTAGCAGGGACAACAGTACATGTTCACTGCCTCCTCTCAAATCTACATCAATATTCCTATGGTCTTTACCACAGTCTAGTCCAGGTGTTGGCAAACTACGGCCCACTGTGCAAATCTCGCCTGCTGCCTGTTTTTGTACGGCCCATGAGGTAAGAATGGTTTTGTATTTTTAAAGAGATATAAAACAAAGAAGAGCATGAGAAAGAGACCATATGTGGATTACAAAGCCTAAAATATTAATTATCTGGCCCTTTACAGAAAATGCCCTTGTGTCAGTCATCAATTTACTGCCTCTCTGCTCTGAATGCACCCTTCAATGTATGCTCTATGATAAATGGAATTCCTTTAAGCATTTCTCCTTTAAAATGGGCAGTAGAGGACACTGAGTAGATACCGTAGGAGGAAAAGGCTCTCCTGCAGTTTAGTCTGGTGAATGCTGTGAGTTTGAGTAACCAAACTCTGCTGTGGGCAGGGCCCAGAGCACACAGTCCCTCAGTGACCTGATGGCCTTGACCTGGCCATAATCTATCCATGGCATCTTCAGCATAGAAACCAGGACCCTGAAGGGCTTCCTGCCCACACCAGCTCCAGAAGACCTCCTGCCCCACAGCTACATGGGAAAGTTTCCCACACATGCCTGTGCCAGAAGGCCTCACACCAATGCCAGTGCTCTGATTCCCTCTACAAGTCCCCTCCTTGGCCCGACTGTACCCTGCCCACCGTCCCCTCTGCACTTCCACTGCACACCCATGTCACTGGCTGCTAATCGTCTGCTGCCCACCTACACTGCAGAGTAGTTTGTCCAGCAAGTGCAGATCAGCTCCAGTCTGGCTAAACCAGCAAACATCTCTACTATCCAGTGGGCTAGACTATCCCTTCTCCATGAGATTCTAACTTCTTCCTTCGGTATCTTCCTTCAGTCCCAGGTACCATATAGAGTTTCCTTGTAACTTTGGTTACTCTTCTACCATACTTAATAATTCTTTATATTGAACTTTCCCTATTTAACCAACTGCCTGGTTTCTAGCTCCTGAGTAGACTGACTGACACACCTTTGATCTAGTCTACAGGTGCCCAGATCATATTGACGAAACATACTGCCCATTGATGCCATCCTGCTGACTGCACCTATCGGATAAGAACTTTCAAATGCCTTAGATGCCTAAGTAAAACAGATGCAACAAAGGGTGGGAAATAAGCCCCAATGAAATTCCAAGACCCACGACCTCAGTGGCATGTTTGGGGGGTATCTTTGCCACTAAGAGGCCCAAGTTGTGGTGGGCCTTTTTGAATTGGGGAGGCAACATATAACACATGGCTGTGCAGCTGTAACCCAGCAACTGATAAGGCTGACAGTTTTGACTGGAACTCAGACTAAGAGAAGGTTCTGCAGCAGGCCTAGGCACCCAGCATTTCCAATGGAACTCAAACTACCAGTGGTAAATAAGAATGCTGAATGGCGCCTCTGGCAAACCCCAATGGGAAAATCAGAGCACAGACCTCTAGGGTTTTGGAACCAAGCAGTGCCCTTTTCTGCATATAATTATTTTTTTCAAGAAATAGCTTCTGGAGAATTGTGGTAAGATGACAGGTAGGAAGCTCCAGCAATCAGCCCCACCATTAAAACAACTATTAAACTTGCAAGAACTGTTTGAATCAACCCTTTTGAAACTCAAGTCTAGAGAACACTGTGCAGCATCCAACAAAAATGGTGAGGGAAAGGCTGATAAACTGTGGTAAATACCATTATTTCACCCTTCCTGCAATGCCTACTATCCCTACTCTCCCGGCTTCAAGGCAGGCAGCAGTGGGGACTGCAGCCTGGGCTCCTCGGGCAGCTGGCTGGTGCCCAAACACATAGAAATCAAACTGTCCCATGCTAAGGACAAGGAGAGAGCTCTGAAAGCTGGAGGAGAAAAGCAACGAGTTATATACAAGCAAATCCCAATAAGATTAAGTGCCAATGCCTCATCAGAAGCCATGGGGGCAAGAAGGCAGTGGGACATAATATTTAAAGTGCTAAAGGAAAACAATTGTCAACCAAAGATTTTATATCCAGAAAGGCATTCTTTCAAAAATAAGGGAGAGATTAAAACATTCCCAGAAAAACAAAAGCTGAGGGAGTTTATCACTATTAGACCTGCCCTATAAGCAATGCTAAAGGGAGTTCTTCAGATTGAAAACAAAGGACACTAGACAGTGGATCAAAGAGGCATAAAGAAATAAAAGGCCTCCAGTAAAGGTAACCATGAGTAATTATAAATGTCAGTACTATTGTATTGTATTTTTGGTATGTAGCTCCACTTCTTATTTCTTACAGGTTCTAAAATGCAAAGAAACAGCTCCTGCTTGCTATCTGATCCCAGCAGCAACAGAATACATAAACATGGACACCAAGTGCCATGTAACCTGAGGAGTCCATCATGAAATGAGTGTTATCTGATCCATCAAGCCATAAGGATAGGCATATGCACTAAGCAGAAATTGTGTTTATTCCAAATAGATTTGGGTTCAAGTAGGTCTTGAAAGCACAAGTAAATCTCATAACCAGGTGGCTCAGATTCCTACATACCTGCTGTTGCTGCACTGTCTCTTCTCTCAAAACACTACTTATATCTCATGGGGACATCCCTGTGACTAGTTGACCAAGGAAGAAAAACTTGCCCTTGGCTTACAGATGGTGTTAACTGATATACTACCACCAACAGGAAGTGGGGTATTGCAACATTACAGCTCTGATCAGAAGTCTCCCTGACAGAAGTATCCCTGAAAGAAAGTGGTAAAGAGAAATCATGCCAGTAGACAAACCTTTGAGCAGTATATGTGGCTGTCCATTTTGTCCAGATGGAGGAATAATCAGATACAGGTCATTATCTATTTCTGGGAACTCGCTTACATTTTGGCCATATGATCAAGGACTTGGAAAGAACAGGAACAGAGTAAAACCAAGGAAAGTATGTGGATGGATCACTCATGTGAATGTTCACCAAGAGGTCCTGAGTACAAAGAAGGTTCTCAAGAAGAACTATTCTATGGATGTCAGCCATTTCCCCAAGTTACCCCACTGTGTGCTGACTGTGTTCCATGTAAGGGCTCCTCCTGCAAGCATCTACATTCTAATAACATCACTTTCTCCTCTTGTTCCTCCCTGTAGGGGTGGTAGGTGCTTCATGTAGTAACTAATATCTGTGTTACTTCAGCAACACAGTATTGCTGTATTCCAATTCCTGAATTAAATCCCCTCTTTGAAATACCTAGTGTGATTTTGCTTTGGTTTTTTTGTTTGTTTGTTTGTTTTGTTTTGTTTTCCTTTTTTAAAAAGGCATATATCCTCTTATTTTATTGTAATTTTAAAAAGTTTATGGAATTACTTTAGGGACACAGAGGACTTTACGGCACATAGGTAAAGAGCAAAATGCTCACTGAAAAAATTAAGTATTAGCTAAATAACAGGGAGATTTCATGCTAGCTAGTAAGTTTCTGACTCTGAAAATACTTGGAGTTATAATTATGTATACTTGTTTATTCATAATTTGTAATGTACTGAGATACCAAAGTATTTCTAATGATGGCTGAATATAACAAAAAAAATTTAACCTCATCTTAAAAGATCCACTGATCCATCTCATCTAACAGAAATATCATATCAAATTTTAATAGGAACATAGAAACAAACATGCACATAATTGCATGGTTTTCATAAAAGTCTATTTCATTATTGGTGGGTAGCACATTTAACAGTTAAATACATTTAAATAATTTATAGGTGAATGCACAGCTGCAGCACTGGTAACTAGATAACCAATTCAACTAGAAACCAGCTAACAATTAACTGTCTAAATATTTAAAATACAGCTTTTGTTTAGATCATCCTGTGTTTTGATCACCTTCTTGGGGCGGGGGGGGGAAGTCTGCTGGTCACAATGAAAATATATTAAGACCAAATCTTCTGAAATCCATTCCCAGAAGTTTCTTCAGCTGTATTAAGTCTCCAACTCCAGAGCAAGCCCAAGTTTGTGGCCTCTAGGATTAATGCTCTTCCCGTCTACCAGAGTAGAGAGGGTAAGTGTCACACCAGGCCTCAGAGTCTGAGTGTACCCCTCACTCCAATTAAACTAGAGTTGTTGACTTTTGCAGAAATGCAAGCAGTGGAATCCAACTGATATTTAGTTGCAATGCCAAAACGACTGCAGCTAGTACCTGATGTCCAAGCAAGGTTTACTGAAGTGTCAAGATCTTTACATACTTTCTGATAAATTGAGCCTCCAAATTCTGTCCCATCATTGACATTAGTGTGTAGCTGGAAGTCTCCAGTCCTGTAGCCCGCTGTAAAGTTATTCCTTGTCAGCTTTGATTTGGCACTGTCAAAGGTCATCTAGTAACCAGCAAGCCAGCCCTCATAACCAGAGACAGCTGAACCATGGAATGCAGGTCCAGCAAAATCAAAGTCAACATCACAAACAAGGTTTATACACTCACTCTTATAAGAAGACTTGATTTCACCACTTTGCTTCCCATGTTTGGTGAGAAGATGGTATCAAATGTCAGTTTCAAACCTTGACAAATCTGGTCTTCGATTGTGATTTCTGTTCCAGGAGTGTTATCAGTGCTCCATTTTTCTATGAAAGTGAGACAACACTCACACGATTTATATTTGTTCTCCAAGGTCCCAGTAATTTTATCAGTGTCTGTATTAGATGAGCCAGATGTTGAGAATTCCACGCTTTGTTTTGACATCCAGTTTCACCAACCCAAAACCAGATCCTTTGTTGAAAATATCCCTGGCAGCTTTGCCAAGGTCAGCATATGATGAAGGAATACACATTGGCGGCACACTGATCTGCCTGTAGGTCACCATGGCAAGGCAGTGGGAAGGGCTGATCTGGTTGTCTTCTTGAGGGGGGCTGCTACTGCTGCCACTTCACTCATAGCTGAAGCTGCTAGGCTCGTTCGAGATAGGGATTCCTAGTGTGATTTCTTGACCCTGACAGATTAACTCACCTAGGTATCTAATGGATACTGGTATCATTCATTGATCTGAGTAATTTGAAGGAAACAATAATTAAGATTGGGTTGCATTTGAGATGCTCAAGGGATATCTAAAGGAAAATAGCTACCAGGCAGTTTGATATTTGTATTTAAAGTGCAGGATGGAAGTAAAGGTTTGAGATTATTTTTCTATGCCAGTATCTTTATTAACATTTCCTTTCATTTATCAATTTAATAGATTCTAGGACTTCTGGCTCTAGCAACATAGCTAATTATACATTTTAGCAATATAGCTAAATTGTACATTCTAAAAAAAATCCTACCTTCTATGAAATACTTAGGCATATTTTTAGGCACATGTTGCACTTTCAGGAAAGGAAAGAATATGACCAGGAGCAAAAAATAAAGAGGTTGCTGAAACTAAAAAAGTAGCTATGTTTGCTCTTCAAATATTAGACTCTACTAAGAATCTAAACATGAGAAAGCAACAAGACTATCAAAATCAGGGACTATTTGAAAAAGAACTGAATAAGAAGTCTAGAAATAAAAATTATGTTTACTGAAATCAAAGCCTCAGTTGGGAAGTTAAACAGCAGATTAGAAATAATTGGTCAGAATTACATCAACTGGAATTAAGTTGTGAGGAAATTACCCAGAATGCAGCATAGTAAGACAAAGAGATGGAAAAGAAAGACTGAATCAGTCTACCATACATCTAATTGGGGTTGCAGAGAAAAAAATACAGAGATATATAACATTTTAAGAGATAAAACCTGAGAATTTTCCAGAATTGAAGAAAAGTGAATATACAAATCTCTGATTCAGGAAGTACAACTATTTCCAAGTAGAAGAATTAAAAATCAATCTATTCCTCGACATAGTCTAGGAAAAATACAGAACATCAAAGACAAAAACAAAATCTTAAAGCTGGCAGTGTTCTGCAGTTGAGTAGATATCAGCAGACTTATCAAGAGCACATAGAGAACCAGAAGAAAGACAGTGAAATAAACTGCCCGGAGAAAACTATCTGTCTAAACTTGTGTTGTCAGCTAAACTGTTATTCAAGAAATAAAGATATTTTCAGATAAATGAAACCGAGAATTTACCAACAAAAGACCCTCATTCAGAGAGCTTCCAAAGGATGTACCTTAGAAAGAAGAAAAATGACTCCAGAAAGCCTGAAATTAGAAGTAAAAAAAAAAAAAGTTGAGGAAAACAAATGGCAAAAACCTAGAAAACATCTAAATATTGATGACATAAAATAACAAGAATCATAAAGTTTATTTTGAGGTTGATGAAAAGGCCAAATGGTAAAAATAAAATATTGGCCAATAATACATGCAAGATGGGAGTGGGGCTGAAAGAAGATTTAATGTGTTCTTAAAGATTTTTAATGTTGAAACAGAGAGATACTGAATTGTTAATTTTAGACTTTATTTTAAATATGAACATTAAAGCTTGAAGGGTAAACATTAGAAGAGTTAAAA
>JAQZBX010041594.1:0-22295 GCA_029593785.1 Cabassous unicinctus | reverse complement strand
AAAAAAAAAAAAAAAAAAAGCCATCCCTTTTCCCTAACCAGATACCCTTATAGTCTTGGTTAATCAATAAAGTAATGTTCTCAGCTGGAGAGATGAGGGGGAAAAAATCCTTCCATGGGAGAGGAAAATAAAAATCCGGTGTTTTAGAGGCTTTATATATCATTCCTCCAACTGAACACCAATATCAACCACTGAGGACTGGACATGGCCTTGGCTCAGGGAGCACGACTGTGGTGTGCAAATCTGTGCATATAAACCTAGTCCTGCTATATATCATTTTTAGAAAGGATTTATTTTATTTATCCCCCGCCCCCCATTGTTTGCACTCGCTGTCTGCGTCTGTATGTTGTGTGCTCATCTTCTCCAGGAGGCACTGGGAACTGAACCCAGGACCTCCCATGTGTGAAGGAGGCACCCAATGGCTTAAGCTGCCTCTGCTCCCTGCTTGTTGTGTCTCTCATTGTGTTTCCCTGTTGTGTCTTTTTGTTGCATCATCTTGTGTCAGCTCGCTGCGCCAGCCCGTCGCGTCAGCTCGCCATCTTGCTTGTGTTCTTTAGGAGGCACCAGGAACCAAACCCGGGACCTCCCACATGGTAGGCAGGTGCTCAACTGCTTGAGCCATATCTGCTTCCCTATACATCATGTTTAATACCTTGTTCCTGAAAGACTCCCCTGAAGTAACACAGCCTCTCATCTTGTGGACAAGGAGGTGGCCCAAGGCTTCCAGCCCTGTTTCCAGGACCCTCAGCACTGCTGATCCTACCTTTCCGACTCACCCAAGGGTGAAGATACTGCTGCAGCCCACGTGGACAGGACTCAACAAAACCAAAGGCTAATGTATTCTTTTACAATAAAAGCAGTCAACTCTTCATGTTAGCCGGTCAGCAGAAAAACAAGACCTCGAAAAACAGATTTAGGTCAGTGTTGCATGGTGAATACATAATTAAAGAAGTCAGATGCTTTAAGAAATTTTTCACCAGCCCATGGTTAGATAATAATTTTACCATTCGCCACTCTCAAGAGACAGACGTTATTTTATCCTGTCTGTGAACCCTTTCCCTCTCTGATTCCTGAATCTCTAACCAATTCCTTTCTCTTCATCTTTCCCTTTTCAGTGCTGCAAGCCAACTCTCAGAACTAAACTCATGGAAACATTGCTCCATCATCACCCTTTGGGTGGAGTTTGTGCCAATTTTGTTGCACTTCTTCATTAGGACTTGACTGTTAGGTGATGATTTCTGAGAGCTTCTCTTCTTATGCTTTGCTGCCAATTTCCCCTTCACCCAGTTCCTTTGCCTCCTTGCCTATAAGTCCTCTTGTGCCTCTGCATTCATGTAATCAGTGAAGAAAGAGGAGACCTGAAAGTTGTCAGGGCTATGCAAACACCTCTGTTGCTGGCAAGCTTGAGAAACTGGTTTTGCAGGAAGCTTGCTGTAGTGAGAAATAGGGTTTATGGAAAGGGCGCTTGTGAATGCAGGAATGTTATATTATGGGCACTGTTTTAGGGCAAAGGTCCAGCTCCCTTTGTCCACAGGTGGGGCACATTCCAGTGAGGTCAGTTCTCCATCCAGGCAGGGCTTCCAGGCACCAGATGGCCAAGGATTGATGATGTCCCTGGGGCAGACCTCAAAAGTGGCCACTGCCCTTTTCTTTCTTTCTGTGCCCTTTGCAACAAGGGAATAGAATAGAACCCTCCATTCAGTCTTCAGTTCTCTTGTCTCTAATGCACAGTTTCTCGACCTTGGCACCATTGGGCTGGGTAATTCTTTGTAGCAGGAGCTGTTCTGTGCATTGTAGAATGCTTAGCAGCATCCCTGGCCTCTAAGGCCAGCACTTCCCCAAGTTGTGACAGCAAAAACTGTGTTCAGACATTGCCAAATGTCCCCTAGGGGGCAAGATCACCTGGTTAAAGGCTACCTGTTGATGTTAAGGTCATAGCAAAGAAGGTGGAGTAGAGCAGGGGTTCTTAACCTTTTGGTTCCATGGACCCCTTTGCCAGTCAGGTGAAAACCACGGACCCCTTACTAAGTCCACACTATACTGTGTATTATTTAATAAATATATCACACCCGCACCAACACGTCCCCACGAGAATAATATTTTTTTGAATTTCAATTCAAGCTCACAGACCCCTAGTTAAGAACCCCTGGAGTAGAGAAAGCAGCTGACACAGGACCTTTAATTTCAGGTGGGTGCAGAAAAAGAGTGAGAGTAAAGTGAGGGAAGTGTAGCAATCAAGTAAGTCCTGAAACAGAGGGCCTAGATGATCCCCTGCCCCATCTCCAAAATGTATTTGTGGAGCAAATTATTAAATATGCTGCGTGCAGAAATCTGCCCATCTGTAAATTCTGGCCAGTTTCACAGACCCCCCGAGGGCTACCCACATCTGTTATACTATTATATTTACTTGCTCTGACTCAAACAGGGTTTTGGAAAAAAATTGTTTTGTTAAAGTAAGGAACTTACTTTTTTAAAGTCCTCAAAGTTCTCGAACCCAGCATATTAATAAGTATTGTTATTGTTGGTGATATTGTTAGTGCATTAAAAACATTAAGAGTAACTGAAAAGGAAAGAAAATATTCACCCCTATTCATCCGCACCCCACCCCACCCCAAAATCAAGTACTTCCATTTTTTCGTTTTCCTTTGAGTCCTTAACCATACAAATGCATACTTTTCTTACACATAAAACTCTTGAATAGGCCCAATTTCAAATTCTCAACACCACCTTTCTAATGAAGTGGACGTTTATGGGATATGTATGTGCGGATTGCTTTTGGTATATGGAGATATTTTGAAAGAAAATGTGAATGAATGTACATTTTAATTCAGCGATGACATAATATTTAGTAGACAGCATCTGGAAAGATGGTTTCAGTTTTGATTGCTCAAGATTTGTCCATATCACTCTACTTGGCAATGGAACTTTAAACAGAAAGTGACCTTAGGAATCATCCAGATTTCTCACTTTACAGATAAGTAAACTATGGCCCAGACAGGTCAACTGTTTGTCCAAGATAACACAAAGAGTCAATGACAGGGCTGGGAAGAAAACCCAGGCCCCTTGGTTTCCCCACCAAAGTTGATGGGTTCTCAGTGAATCACCTCCCTTATTATATGTCCATAAAAGTTTATTGAGGGGAGTGGGTGTGGTTCAGTGGTTGAGTGCCTGCTACTCATGTATGAGGTCCTGGGTTCATTCCTGGTACCTCCTTAAAAAAAAAAAAAGTAAGTTTGGCGCAGAGTGGGTGTGGCTCAGTGGTTAAGCACCTGCTTTACATGTAGGAGGTCCCCCGGTTCAATCCCTGGTACAAAAAAAAAAAAAAGTTTATTGAGGCAAGGACAAGTCAGAATAGTATTATACAGGAAGCTTATAGACAGTTGATTTTCACAAGGGGTATTAATTCAGTTTCCCACACTGTAAGGGTTAGAGTTCTGGGTCTGTACATTTAGTAGAGATAGCCCCAGTTAGAAAGTACAAATTTAATCTGGTTTCTACCCTTTATGAGCACTAAAACCATTTAAGAAATACTAAAGTTTTATGACTTCTTAATTTGAAAAATGTCAGTCATAACTCCTACCAAGTATATATTAAGAAATCTGAATTTTTTTTCCATCCTTTCAACCAGTAATCCCTCACATCAGGAATTTTATCTAAAAATCTGGTATATAGAAATAGCATTATGTACAAAGATATATATATATGTTTTAATAGAACCATCATTTGTTGAGTCTGCTATATGAGTGCTGCCAGGCTAGGTGATTTATGTAGTTGTCTCTAATCTTCATAACAAATCAGAGAGATGGATATTATTGTGTTTAGTTTATAAATGAGAAAACTGAAGGCCAAGGAGGAGAAATGTCTTGTCCAAAATCACACAGATAGTAATTGATAGAAGCAAAAGTTAAACTCACATCTGTCTGTCTTGCAGCCCATTTTCTTTCCACTATGCCTTGTTATTTTTTTATAATGGCAAACACTTGTAAAAACCTAAATATCCAATAATAAGGTTTGACTTTAAAATTCTACAATGTAATATTTTCAGACATTAAAGTAGTCTTTCTGTAGAGTTTTTAATCACTTTTAATAAAATGCTTGGGAAGTGGGTGTGGCTCAGTGGCTAGAGCCCCCGTTTACCATATGGGAGGCCCGGGTTTGCGTCCCGTCCCGAGGCCTCCTTGTGAGGGCACGCCGGCCTGAGCGGTGCGGTGGGCTGATGCAGCAACCTCACGGCAGGAAGTGGGTGTGGCGCAATGGATAGAGCACCCGTTTACCATATGAGAGGCCCCGGGTTCGCTTCCCGGCGCCTCCTTGTGAGGGCAGGCCGGCTCGCATGGCGCTGATGTGGCAAGACCTCACAGCAAGGGGGAGATAAGCAGACACAGAGAAGACACGCAGCGAATGGACACAGCAGCACAAGCAGCAAGGGGGGGGGGATAAATAAAAATAAATAAATCTTTTAAAAAAAAATAAATAAAATGCTTACTATTCTGTCTAATAGAGCTGGGATGGCAATAGTAGTATAAGGAAAGGATTCCCATGCCCACACCTGGACATGGGTAGGCGTGGGAGGGCATGAGCCAAGGAGGGTGGGAGTGGGGATGGAGTTCAGCTCTCCTTTCAGATAGGGCATTCACAAAGACGCAGACCAGTGGGTCAAGGAACTGAACAAGAGTAAATCCAGTGAGAACTGAGCATAAAATCACATGAGAACTTATATTAGTCAGGATTTAGGTCCAGCTGCTATAGCAAAGAAACTTCTATTTAAGGAGATGGAATTTTAATTTTCCTGCAAAGAAACCTAGGTAGGTTGTCTGGGAGAGGAATGTTGGCTCCAGTATCGTCAAAGATCCAGATTCATTCTACTCTGTGACTCTGTCATCCTCGCACTGCAGACATCTCGTAGTCCAAGATGACTGCTCTAGGCCTCACAATCTAGGCAACTAGGACAAAAGGAGAGAAGGAGACAGTCCTTTCATTTAGGACCACAATCTGGAAGTTACACACATAAATTTTACTCATACCTCATTGATCAGAATTTGTCCACAGTGCCACACCTACTTGCAAGAGAGCCTGGGAAATGTAGCCTTTGCCTGAGCCACGATACGCCGAACTGAAAATCCCATTTATATCAATCAGATAAAGGGAGAATGGACATTGGGGATAACTAGCATGGAAGGCTAAGGAAAGACGACCACAAGAAAAGTCATTGTCCTGCTACCATCTGCAGGGTGGAGAGTGGAGTGTTCATCATGAAAACACAACAAAACATCCAAAAATTCCATTTTACACTGCTCTTCCTTTCCATAAAATTTTCTTCATTGCATCTGCTTCAATCTTCTCCCAGCACCATCTTCTTAAGAGATATTTAATAAAATCCTACATTACCTCTAGGCTTTTTAGAGTCAAATGTGTGTTTTTGTTAGATGGGACAACGTGCTAAGACTGGCCTCAAGATGAGGAATTATCATTTTCATCATATTAGGTTTGAGAACCAGGACACAAGATTGCATACAAAATTTAATCCCAACTTTGATTCTTAAATGCACAAGAAAAAAGATTGGGGGTGGGGTGGGGGGACACACCATAATGTGAGTGCCTGTCTTTTGGTGTTAGAATCATGTTTCTCGCTTTTTAAAAATTATTTTCCAAAATGTCTAAAGTTTCTTTAATGATCACTTAAGAATTTTATCTTCAGAATTTTTTGTTTTTAAATGCTTGTTTAGGGAAGCAGCTGTGGCTCAAGTGGTTGGGCTCCCGTTTACCATATGGGAGGCCCTGGGTTAGTGTCCCAGGGCCTCCTGGTGAGGGCAAGCTGGCCTGCGTGGCGTGGTGAGCTGACAGCCTGCGGTGAGCTGACGGGCCGCGCGGCACTCCGGCGCTGGCACAGCAAGCACTAAAAGGGAGACAAGCAGACACAGAAAAACACACAGCAGATGGACACAGCGAGCACAAGCAGCAAGGGGGGAATAAATAAATAAATAATAAATATTAAAAAAGAAAAAGCTTGTTTAGATAGCATTGCCTACCTTTCAAGGTCTTTTGCAAAACCAATGAATATAATATACATGCAATTATTCTGAAGCCGTAAAGGAGAAATTGATAAAAAGCAAAAATTTAAGTGTGTCATAACTGTTTATTATCCAAAGAAAGCACATCACTAGCAAGGTAGTGAATTTAGGTGTTATTTATTTCTAATACCAAGGCAAATCGATTATGTTCTGAAAGTTTGATGTTGTTGTTGTGGTTTTTTTTAATTTTAAAGTCCTCTGTCATACTAGATAATATTTACTGAGATGTTCAATATGAGGCATGAGGGAATTGCAAAACAAAACCACAATGTGATAGCACTTCATACCCACTAGGAAGGCAATAATAATAATAATTATAATTATAATATAACAAGTGTTGGTGAGGATGTGGAGAAATTGGAAGACTTGTACATTGTTGATGAGCATGTAAAATGGTGCAGCATCTATGGAAAACAGTTTGGCATTTCCTTAAAAAAGTTAAACATAGAATTACCACATGACCCAGTTATTGTACTCCTAGCTATATACCCCCCAAGAGATGAAAAAGGTATTCAAACAAATATTTGTACACAAATGTTCATAGCATATTCACAATTGCCAAAAAGTGTAAACAACTCAAATAACCGTCAGTGGATGAATGGATAAACAAAATGTGGTATATCTGTACAAGGGGGTTTTATTCAGCCATAAAAAGGAATGGAGGGGAGCAGATGTAGCTTAGTGGTTTGAGCACCAGCTTCCCATGTACGAGGTCTGGATTCAATCCTCAGTACCTCCTGAAAAAAAAAAAAAAAAAAGGAATGGAAAACTGATAGATGTTACAAGGTGGATGAACTGGAAAACCTTATGTTAGGTAAAAGAAGCCAGATATAAAAGTTTACATGTTGTATGATTCCATTTATACAAAATATCCAGAACAGATAAATCCATAGGGACAGAAGCAGATTAGTAGTCACCAGGGCCAGTGAGAGGGGATAATGGGGAGCAACTGTTTAATCAGTATGGGTTTTATTTTGGGGCGATGAAAATATTTTGCAACTTGATGTAAGTGGTAGTTGCATAGTATTGTGAATGTACTAAATGCCACTGGATGGTACACTTTAAAATGGCTAATTTTGGGGGCGGATGTGGCTCAAATGGTTGGGCGTCCGTCTGCCATATGGAGGGACCTGGGTTCGATCCCCAGGACCTCCCGGTAAAATAAAAAATATATATAGAAGGCGCATGGGCTGCCAGGCTCTGTGTGCTGGTGAGCCGCCAGGCTCCAGGAGCCATGCAGCAAGATGATGACGTAAAAGGAGAGACAAGACAAGATGCTCCGAAAGCTCCAAAGACCAGGAGCAGAGGTGGCGCAGGTGGCAGAACACCTCTCTCCTACATTGGAGGTCTCCAGGATCGAATCCTGGTGAAGACTGGAGAGGAGGAGGATGAGAAGAGATGAAACAGACACAGAGAATTGCCCAGCGAATGGACACAAAAAAACAGCAAAATGGGGAAGGGGGTGGGGATTTAAAATGGATCAAGCAAATAAATAAAATCTTTAAAAAAATAATAAATAAATAAAATGGCTAATTTTATGTGAATTTCACTTCAATAAAAATATTAAAACTGCAGAATTTCTTGCAAATACAGAAAAAATCACTTAGAATCTGGGATATACTCTTAAAGAAGTTAATAAAGACAATTTTATTACATACAATAACTGGGGGGAAATGAATTAAATCTTTCTAAAAATTTCATGAAGACAGCAACAAAATAAACCAAAACAAAGCAGGAGGAAAAACTAAATAAATATAAAAGCATAAATGAATGAGGTGAAAAAGAGTAAAACTAATAAATAAATCTAAAAGTCAGTTCTTTGAAAAGATGAACAAAGGAGTCAAACCCCTAAGACAAAATGCAAAATTAGAAATGATAAAATTAGAAATAACCATAAAACAGAGGAAATAAAAAAAAAACTAGAGACAACTTTGCATAACCCTTGCAAATAAATTTGAAAACCCAGATGAAATAAAAAATATAATTTTAAAGAAAAAACTACTTTCAAAATTAACCTCAGTGGAAGAGAAAGTCTAAACAGACCAATTACAGGGATTTTGCCCAGGTTGTCCTTAGTCCCAATAACACGAAGTCCCCATCTATAGGAAGAATGGGAGGCAGTGGGTGAAAGCCTGTGAACTCAAGGAGCTTATGGATGCATCGCAGGTATTGGCTGGGCTTCTGAGAGCAATGCATGGTCACTTGCAGGACAAACTGCAAAGCTTATGTCTGGGGTCAGAAAGATAGTGTCTGGAAGCCAACCCTGGTGATCCTGAGAATTAATCATGTAGCCACATTTGTGGCACGATCTACCACCCCCGCTCACCCCCACCCCTAAGGAGCAACTTTGCTATGGGAAGTGGAGCCATTTCTGTCTGTTACTTAGAGTCTGAAAATGACTGGTGGGTGAGCAAGCACATTAACAGTCCTCTTCCTTGAGTGGTGCTCAGCTTGGATTGGCATCCCAGCAATGTTTTGCTGGCAGTAGCACCATGTGACTTCAAGTGCAGAGTGCTTTCTGCCTGTATTAAAGAAGTGCATGAAAAGCCAGCCAGTACGCCATGGGGAAGAAAGTTGCCTTCTGATCAGCTGATGTCAGTTTGGTGGCAGTGGCACTGGTGTCTGGGTCATAGGGTCAGCTTCAGGTCGAGGCCGCCTGGTCTGGGTCAGCCACGACGGCACTGTGTCCATTGCTAGTCTCAAAAGTGTGCGAAGTTTCAACTCTGAAGACATCATTCCTGACATTCCTGACTGTATCATTTGTCTCCAAGAACAGCATCATAGCTGCTGGCCATGACTGCTGCCAGTGCTCTTTTTTTTTTTTTTTTTTTTTTTAAGATTTATTTATTTATTTACTTTTTATCCATTTTAACCCCCGTTTTTGCTGTTTCTGTGTCCATTCGCTGGGCGACTCTGTGTCTGTTTCCTGCCCTCTCCTCTCATCCTTCTCCTCCTGTCTTCACCGGGATTCGAACCTGAGAACTTCCGATGTGAGGGAGAGACGTTCTGCCACTTATACCACCTCAGTTCCTGGTTTTTGGGCACATCTCGTCTTGGCTCTCCCCCGCATCTCTCCTGTTACGTCATCATCTTGCTGCGTGGTTCGGCGGGGCCAGACGGCTCACCAGCTCCTGGGGCCTGATGGCGCACCCGTGCACCTTCTATATTTTTCTCTACTTTACCAGGAGGACCTGGGGATCGAACCCAGGTCCCTCCATATGGGAAACGGACACCCAACCATTTAAGCCACCTCAGCCCCCTGTCCAGTGCACTTTAACTACAATGATCACGGCAGCCTGATGTTCATTTCCAAACTAGACATCGCAAAACAGAGCAGCCAGTGCAAAGTGTCAACCATGGAATGCTTCTGCAACACAGGCAAGAGGACCCCAGCCTCGGAGATGCCGAATCAGAACAGCACCACCTGGGCCTCTATTTATGAGAAGACAAGGAAGACTCACCAACTGTGCACTACTGGCATCGATGGAGCCATGACAATTTGGGATTTCAAGACCGTAGAGTCTTCTACCCAGGGCCTTTGAATAATGTGAAGCTGTGAACCTCTGGGATCTAGTGTGACAGCTGTGACTGACCCCAGCTTTGCCATTTGCGTGATGGGGAGGAGAGCCAGCTGCAAGGAAACACAAATATCATTTGTGTTTGATATTTGTGTTCAAATATCAAATATTGCAAATATCATTTCTATGTTTTTGCTTGAATATAATTGATGAAAGTGTTGGTTTTTTTTAAAGGAGCAGTAGTTTTGTTTGTTGTTTTTTTAAATTTATTTCTCCCCCCTCTCATTGTTTTTATGCTTGCTATGTCTGTTCATTGTGTGTTCGTCTTCTTTTTAGGAGGCACTGGAACCGATCCTGGGACCTCCCATGTGAGATGGAGGTGCCTAATCGCTGGAGCCACCTCCGCTCCATGCTTCATTGTGTCTTTCATTGTATATTCCTCCTTGTGTCTCTTTGTTGTGTCATCTTGTTGTATCAGCTCACAGTTGCGTCAGCTTGCTGTCTTGCTCATCTTTTTTAGCAGGCACCAGGAACTGAACCCGGGACTTCCCATGTGGTAGGTGGGAGCTGAATCACTTGAGCCACATCTGCTTCCCAGTAGTTGTGTTTTTTTTTTCCTGTTTTATTCCATTCTTGGCCAAGGCTTCTCTTTAAGTAATTTATTATGGAAAATTGTCACATTAACTTAAAGGAAAGGGTAGAGAGGTAAGTAAATTGCCTGCTAGAAAATTAAATAAAAATATCGAATGTGATTTTTAAAAAATATTCCACACCATAGAATAAGATGGAAAACTTCCAAATATATTTTATAAAATAAATATCAAATTGATCTCAGTACCTGATAAAGATTGCACCAAGAAAGAAAATCATTTGACAAATTTCTCTTATTAATATCAATACAAAAGTCAGTAGCAAACAGAATCCAGCAGCATATTAAAAATAATGCATCATCCTGAAACCCTGCAGATTTGCAGCCAACTCCTGCTCTCCAGTTCTTCAGGCTTGCCCTGGAAAACTAACAAAACAATGATGATGGACTTAAAAGGAAGGAATATCTTCAACTACAAGCAGAACAATTCCATTCCTTTGCCCCATAATATTGATGTGCCTTCTCAGCCTGAAGCATTCAGAGTGGACATCATCCCAAAACCCTCAAGAATGAGGAATGAGAAAAAATAAAGGGGAATCTGCTGATGAAGACAGATTTGCTGTAATTTTAGTTATCTTGTGTTAACTGAGTAACTTGTAACAGTGGCATAAAAATAAATTTTTAAATTTTAAAAACATAATGCCTCATGTGGTTGGATTTCGAAGCCCAGTGTATCTCACTCTACCTGTTAACCACCCTACTCAGTAAATGAAAACACAGTAACTTTTACTGTATAAAATATGTACAGAAAAGTATACAAATCCTGAGTGTACAGTTGATGAATTTTCACAAATTGAACATACCCATGTACTAGCACTCATATCAAGAAACAGAACAGGATCAGAACCCCAGAAATCCTTTCATGCCCCCTTTCCACAAGGGTGTCGTCTATCTTGCTTTCTAACAACATAGGTCAATTTTTTTATTTTTGAAATTTTATATAAATGGACTCATTACAGCATGTATTCTTTGGCATCCAGCTTCTACACATGGCATTATGTTTGTGAGATCTACCCATATTATTATATGTAGTTATAGCTTGTTCATTCTCAATGTATATCATTTTCCTATGTAGCAGCCTGAATATACCATAATTTCTTTGTCCATTCTAATGTTGATGGAGAATTGAATAGCTTCCAGTTTGGGGCTACTCCAATGGTGATGCTATGAATATTCTTTTGTTAAACATATGTGCACATTTATCTTGGACCTCTAAGCCTGTAATTGCTGGGTCATGAGGTTATCAGTTTTTCTAAATGACTGTCTAAATTTACTCTCCCAACAGCAGTGTATGAACATTCTGGTTGTTCCATATCCTAACTATTACTCAGTATTTTTTTTCTTTTTCCATTTTAGCTATCCTGTTGAGCATGTAATAGTATCCTATTAGGGTTTTAGTGTGCATTTCTTGATGTCTAATAATATTGAGCATCTTTTCATATGTTTATTCTTGAAATCATATTCAAACTTGTCAGCCCAATTGAATTTTACATCTCATTTCACATCAGCAAACAGGCTCACTTGTTAAAATTGGGTGTAGATATCATTTGTATCCATAAGGTGATATAATACCTATCAAGCTCTCAGTCACATAGTTTAGTCTCTCAGCAGTATGTGATTAAATAAAAGAGTCATCAGTAAAAAATGAATTTTAAAATAACTCAAGATCTTATTTGCAGTCCTCAGACATCATTAAAAGATATGGATAGACCACGGCAATACCTCTTTAAATTTCTTTTTTCTCTTATCCAGCCTTCACAAATTTAGCTGCCCTAGCATCTTTCTTCCAAAAATCCTGGAAGAAGAGTTATAAAATAACTTTCAGTGGGAAAGGCCTTTCTAACTATCACTCAAAATCCAAACACCATATAAGTTATGATGAATAAATGTAACCCAAATAAATAAAAGAAAACAAAAAGCAAAAACAAAAGCTTCTGTATCTTATTCAACATCATGCTGGAAGCCTATTTGGTGTAATAAGGTGAGACATAGAAAAAAACAGTATACACATTGGAAAGGCATCCAAATCAGTCATTTTCACAGATAAAATGATCGTCTATATAGAAAATTCCAAAGCATGAACAAAAAACCTCCTAGAAATAAAGTGAGTTTAGCAAGGTTGCAGGAGTCAAGGTCAGCACACAAAAACTGACCATATTTCTATATACTAGCTACAAACAAATGGACTAAAATTTAAAAGTACATACATGCTATTTATATATTTATAGAATGATTGGGGGGAAGCGGGTGTGGCTCAGTGGATAGAGTCCCCGTTTACTATATGGGAGGCCCAGGTTCGCATCCCGAGGCCTCCTTGTGAGGGCAGGCCGGCAAGGGGGGGATAAATAAAATAAAATAAATAAATCTTAAAAAAATAAAAATAAAATAAAAATAAAATAAAAAAAAAAGAATGATTGGGTATAAATCAAACAAAATATATATAGTATCTGTGTGCTGACAACTATGAAATGCTGATGGAAGCAATTAAAGCAGAACTAAATTAATGAAGGGGACATACCAGGTTCATAGATTGGGGGAGTCAACATAGTAAACATGTCACTTCCCCCAAAAATAATCTACAGATTTAACACAATTCCAATTAAAATCCCAGCAGGATATTTGGTAGATATAGAGAAGCTGATTCTGTAAATATATATGGAATGACAAAGGAAGCAGAATAGTCAAAAACATTTATTCAGAGGAATCATATTACATTATTTTAAAACTTATTTAAAAACATCAGTAATCAAAATAGTGTGGTACTGGCAAGGGATAGGCACAGTGAGCAATAGAACAGAAAGGATAGTTTTCAACAAATGGTGTTGTAGCAATGGGATATCCACTTCATCACCACTAGACTGGCCCTATAAGAAATGCTAAAGGTAGTTCTACAGGTTGAACAGAACTGGACAATTGGCTGAACTACATGAAGAGATAAAGATCTCCAGTAAAGATAATGACATGGATAAATATAAAATTTTTACCAGTAGTATTGTGTTTTTGATTTGTAACTCCACGTTTACTTCCTATAGGATCTAAAAGATAAATACATAAAATATAATGAATCATAATGTTTAAAAAAAAATATGAACCCCGATCTAAACTTTACACTTCATACAAAAATTAACTCAAAATGGATCATAGATCTAAATTTAAAAAATAAAAATTTAAATTTTCAGAAGAAAACATAGAAAATTTTCATGACCTTGGATAAAGTAAGGAGTTCTTAGGAAGGATGCCAAAAGTATGATCCATAACAGAAAAAATTGGTTAATTAGACTTCATTATAATTATAATCTTTTGATCTACAAAAGACATTGTAAATGCGAATATTCTCGCTGACCTGGTTTTGTGATAATCAGGGTAGGCTAAACATTCGCTATATTAGAAACCATGCATGTGTCCCCAGACCTAGTTTTAGTCCCCAGGTCTGGTTTTTAGAATGCTGGTGATAAACTAAGCCGGATTTATTATATGACCATCCTGTAAGGGAAAAGACTGTAACTCTAGGTATCTTTGGTCAACCTTAAGAGATATAGCAGGGGGACAGATATGGCTCAAATGGTTGGGTGTCCGTCTCCCATATGGAGGGACCTGGGTTCGATCCCCAGGACCTCCCGGTAAAAATTTAAAAAAGAAAAATACAGAAGGCCCATGAAGGTGCATGGGCCACCAGGCCATGTGCGCGGGTGTGCACCTCAGGCCCCATGTGTGGGTGCACTGCCAAGCCCCGTGAGCGGGTGTGCCGCCAGGCCCCATATGCAGGTGAGTACCCCAGGCCCCGTGCGTGGGTGTGCCACCAGGCCCCGCAAGGGGGTGCACTGTCAGGCCCCATGTGTGAGTGCGCTGCCAGACCCCGAAAGCAGGTGCGCCATCAGGCCCTGTGCGCAGGTGTGTTGCCAGGCCCTGCAAGCGGGTGAGCCATGAGGCCCCATGTGTGTGTTCGTTGCCAGGCCCTGCGAGCCACACAGCAAGATGATGGCCTAACAGGAGAGTGACACAAGGGAGAGCCAAGACGAGACACACTGAAAAACCAGGAACTAAGGTGGCACAGGCAGTAGGACACCTCTCTCCCACATCAGGGTTTCCGAGAATTGAATCCCAGTGAAGACAGGAGGAGAAGGATGAGAAGAGAGGGCAGGAAATGGACACAGAGGGTTGGCCAGCGAATGGACACAAAAACAGCAAAAACGGGGTGGGGGCGGGGAGAAGGTGAAAATGGATAAAAGTAAGTAAGTAAATAAATCCTTAAAAAAAAAAAAAGACATTGTAAAGAGAATGAAATGATAAGCTACACATACACATTGGCACAAAATATTTTCAAATCACATATCCAACAAAAAGGACTAGCATTCAAAATACAAAAAGAATGCTCAAAATTCAGCAATAAGAAAACAACCAGCCCAATTAAAAAAGGGCAAAAGACATGAACAAACACTTCAAAATATGTTCAATATCAGTAACCATTAGGGAAATGCAAATTAAAGCCAAAATGAGATATTGCTATACATATTAAAATGGCTAAAGTAAAAAATGCCAATTGCTGGTGAGGAGGTGAGGCAACTGGAACACTCATACTTTGCTGCTGGGAAAGCTAAATAATACATCTACTCTGGAATACAGTTTGCAGTTTCTTATAAAGTTGAATCCATAACTCAGCAATCCTAGCAACCCCACCCCTAGATATTTACCCTAAAGAAATGAAGACTTATGTTCATAGAAAAACCTGTGTACAAATGTTTGTAGCAGTTCTATTCACAATTGCCAAAAATGGAAACAAATCAAATGTTCTTTCATTGGGTCAATGTTTAACCAAACTGTGGTACATCTATATGATGAACAATTACTCAGCAATAAAAAGGAACATGTTATTGATACAGCAACAACTTGGATAAATCTCAAAAGCATTGTGCAGAGTGAAACAAGCCTGTCTCAAAAGGTTATGTACTCATAAAGGTATGATCCCATTTTTCAGCTATTCTTGAAAAGAAAAAGAGAAAAAAGAAAAACAATGAAGGATCAGTGATTTTCAGGGGAGTGGGTGTGACTACAAATTGCTAGCACCAAGGAGTTTTGGAAGGTGATGGAGCTGTTCTGTATCCTGTACTGGGATGGTGGCAGCTATATGAATCTATCCATGTGTAAATATATTAATTTACAAAAAGAAAACAACACTCTGCATGGCACAAAGCATCATAAGGAAAATAAAAAAACTGATAAAATGATAAAAGATATTTATATGTATTATTATGAAGTCAAAAGAGCAAGGTGCAGAATAATGTATATAGTATGCAACATTCTGTATAGAAGGTGAGGAATATAAGAATAGATTGGTACCACTTAGAGAAACTCTGGAAAAATAATCAAGGAAACAGTAGAAATGATTATTAGTGAAAGAGAAGAAGGGGAACAAAAAGATGGGGGATAACAGCAGAAACAAAATTTTCACTATGTCTCTATATATTTCAAATTTTTGAACATTTATATAAAATACCTGTCCCAAAAAATTAAGTTAATTCTATTTGCAATTAAAAGGGTAAATTTTAAGTGATTTATCATCCATCAGCTCTGTGGAATATAACAGAACAGGCAGAAAGTATGGCAGAGCTGAGAAGGGAAGCCAGAAGGCACCCTTTATTTGCACAAAAGAAGTAAGAAATGCAGACGTAAGAAATGCTGGCGAAACTTAATTCTAAAGTGATGGAAGTTGGCGCTAGTCATTATGCTGGAGTGGAGGGAAAAAATTGTTTGGGATGTAGAAGACCTGGATTCTGAGCCTCTTTATACTGACTGGGTGATTTGGGGCAAGTCTTTTATGTTTTCTGAGGCTATTTTCTCATCTGTAAAATGGCAATGACAGCAAAACGCACCTCACCAGGGTCAAGGGTGAATTATGTACCCCGGCAAAAAGACTTGTCCTTAATCCTGATTGGCATTCCTGTGGGTGTGACTAGGACCCTTGGAAGACACATTATCGTTTAAGGTGCAGACTCATTTGTGCACAGGGGCTTCTGAAATCCTCTTTAGGTGTGGCCCACCTGAATCAGGTTGGGCCGTAATCCGTGTTGCTGGCAGCCTTTGTAAGCAGAGGAAATGGCACAGTGAGGCCGAGGAAGCCAGAGGAGCCGGAAGCTGGAAGTCAGCAGAAACCAGAAGAAGAGACACAAGGGGCGAGAGCTCCCTGGGGGTGGGAAGGGCATGGGGGCAGAGGTGCCAGCCAAGGAACCCCAAGGAGTTCAGCAAGGCAGCACCAGGGCCTACGGACTCTGAAAGAAAGCACGGCCTTGCTGACGCCACTGATTTTGGACTAGCTTTCAAACCGTCAGTCAATACATTCCTGTTGTTAAGCCGCTGCTTTGTGTGGTATTTGTCATAGCAGCTCTCTAAAATGAAGAAAAAAATTAAAGCACCTTGCCTAGGAGGGTGGGACTGCGTATTAAGGAATTGACAAAGGAAACAAGCAAAGCCCTTCCTGCCGCCTCCTGTCCTCTGTGATTCTGCACCACCAAAGCCCCAAAGAGCTGGCCTGGAGAGCTGGGCTCACCTGGGAGGACAGAGACAGGAAGGAACCAGGAGGCAAAGTCAGAGTCCCTCTGACAAACGGTTTTGCTTCCTAAGAAACCACTCACGAGTTTGTTGATTTGGTGGTGAACAGGCTACTTACGAGGGCTACGTGGTGAAGTTTGAACTTAAGTCCTCAAGGCAAGCCATTCTGAGAGTTTTGAGCAGAGGTGGGGGTGGGCACCGCTCAATTTTGCCTCCTGGAAGGATCCCTCTGAACACTGTGTAGAGACTGGGTTGAAGGAAGGCAAGACCGGGGGCTGCAGGAGGGAAAGACGATGGTGTCCTGAACTGAAGCGAGGGAACGGAGAAAAGTGGATGGAACGGAGGGCTGCTTACTTGGGAGAGCTGGGAGGCTCTGGAGAGCATCTGGCTGTGGACAAGGGAGGACAAAGAGGGAAGGGTGACTCTCATGTTTCCAGCGGAGCAGCCAGGTGGGTGGGATGTTGGCACTCTTCGTGGAGGCAGAGACAACAGAGAGGTTTACAGGGAAAGGTGAGGAGTTCACTTCCTGACCAGGAGAGCCTGGATTTCTGTGAGGACTCAGGTGAAGGCGATCAGTGGGCCACTGAGCTGAGGGCCTGGGCTCAGCCTAAGAACCCAGTCGAAGGCCTGGGGCTGATGGCCCGGCCTTGCAGTGTGTGTAAGAGGGGAAAAGAGTGGCCTTGGGTACAACCCTCGAGAATATCACTTTAATCCCCCCTACCCCACATGCCTAAGGAAAATAGCCACGATCACTCCCATTTGCCGTGTGGAAACTAGACTTAGAGGCCGAGATGGTGACTAAAGTTATCCAGTTAGTAATTTTACTCTGCGTTACACTCCAGGATCCTAGGCTTTTCTTTATTACTGTTCCCACTAAAGTTCATTTCTCCATTAAAATATTTCTTGAGTAGACAAATGCATATTTTCTTTCTATGGATTTAATTATTATTATTGTTTTTAGTAGCAGGAGAATTTTATGTAAAGCAAAAGTACACACTCAAGACAGGAGTGGGTGTGCTCGTATGAGTTGCACAGGTCGCCAATTAATTATTTTAATGTATTTTTTAAAATTTACTTCCAAGGGGTTAAAAACAACCAAAAAAAAAAAAAAAGGAAAATAGGTAGCAGAGGCCATGTACTGATAAATATGTCAACTTGTTATGTGCAACATGTGAAACACAAACTCTCTCTCTTTCAGGGACACTAATCCAACCAAATCATCTGTAATCTCTGCAGGATGAATTATGCAAATACAGACCCAAGAGATGGAAAGACCTGAAATCTCTCCATGTCCATAGAAGTTAATATCCATGAACTATACAATCAAGTGTTACTACAAGCAGATGTGTAAGCAAAGGCTCAGATGGGGTAACTAGTATATTGTGTGTGTTTTTTTTAAGTTCTGCCTTCTTTTACATTTTTTAAAATATTTATTTATTCACTTCTCCCTACCACCCCCCACCCCCACCCCCCGTTGTTTGCGCTCGCTGTCTGCTCATTGTGTGCTCTCTGTGTCTGCTTGTCTTTTTTCTTAGGAGGCACTGGGAACTGAACCCAGAACCTCCCATGTGGGAGGGAGGCACCCAATCACTTGAGCCACATCTGCTCCCTGCTTGTTGTATCTCTCATTGTGTTTCTTCATTGTGTCTCCTCGTTGTGTCAGCTCGCCATGTTGACCCATCATGTCAGCTCACTGTCTTGCTAGCCTTCTTTAGGAGGCACCAGGAACCGAACCTGGGACTTCCCATGTTGTAGGCGGGTGCCCAACTGCTTGAGTCACATTCGCTTCCTCGTTTTCTGACTACACATTTACAGTTACTTCTTATGTCTAGGAACACACTTTATATGCCCAAAAAGAATATTAGTGCATCACTGCCTTTTTCTTGGCTTTCATCTACTAAATTAATTTTTTAAGAATACTTTTAAAAAAAATTTATTGAAGTATATCATTCATACATGAACATACATAAACAATAAGTGTAGAGTAAAAGTTGTGAATTTTTTTTTTTTTAAAGATTTATTTATTTTATTTTATTTATCCCCCCCTTGCTGCTTGTGCTGCTGTGTCCATTCGCTGCATGTCTTCTCTGTGTCTGCTTATCTCCCCCTTGCTGTGAGGTCTTGCCCCATCAGCCCACGGTGCCGCGTGAGCCGGCTTGCCCTCACAAGGAGGCTCCTGGAAGGCGCCCAGGGCCTCTCATATGGTAAACGGGTGCTCTATCCATTGCGCCACACCCGCTTCCTGCCATGAGGTTGCTGCATCAGCCCACCGCACTGCTCAGGCCGGTGTGCCCTCACAAGGAGGCCTCGGGACGCGAACCCGGGCCTCCCATATGGTAAACAGGGGCTCTATCCACTGAGCCACACCCGCTTCCCAAAAGTTGTGAATTTAAGAATAGTTTTATCATTTACTATTTTAAAACCACCAGTATACCACATATAAAATAAATATTTATCAGTGTAGTTAATTCAGACACTGTTTTCTTCTACAGTAAGTAACAATTCAACCATTAACATGAAGAAAATAATAGTGCTTTTCTTCACTTAACTCCATCATTCCTTATTCAGACTTTAAGTTGCACATCCCAGCCTTTCCTTGGCAAATTAGATTTCTGAGAATTGTGCTCTCTTCATGGGAAACCCTCTTCACCATGTTTCTGGGAGTTAAATATATAAAAAAGAAACCTTTGACTTGAGAGGTTGAGGAAAGAGGCAGGAAGGGAGAATCACAAAGGGTATACTCGGAAAACAATTATCCATGGGTTCATTTCCCAAAAAATGACTACATTTACGTTTTATCTAAGGAAATCCCATTGTATATTTAGGGTCAATTAAATGTACAATAAAATCTTATCTGAAGGGTATTTCTACTTTATACACTTTATATTTATTTTTGGCTTTTGAAAAAGACAAGGCTTGTATGAGGGAACACTATATTTTAGATATTTAATGTATGGGAAGGTCTTTATGAGATACACTAAGTCCAAAGAAAAAGTTACAAATCAACCTGATTCAAAACTTGAAAATCTAATTATACCAGAATTTTTAACAGAGGCTGTTATTTTCTTATGTATTTTCTAATTTTTTTTTGCATGAGTTACTTTGGTAATCAGAAAAAAATAATCAGTTATAATAAAAAATCTTTGAGTTTCAAAATCGGAAATAATTCAGTTGATGGACTGAAGTCAGCCACTTGGGGAGCCAGCTCTTACTCATTCCAAGCCAGAGACCTGTGCTGCTGCCCATGACCACAATGATGGCTCACATCCCTGGTGCGCCCCAATCAGCGGTCTGGACCGCGGACCCTAAGGGGAAAATGTAGCCATCTGAGGTTCCCCATTTTTTCTTGGGCTCAAACCTTGGAAACAACTCTGCTCTGAGTTTTTCTCCTACCAGAGTGATGATGTTTCCATATTCAAAGACATTATCTTCCCTCCCACATGAGAGGTCCCGGGTTCAGTTCCTGGTGCCTCCTAAAAAAAAAAAAAGATGAACGTACAATGAGCAGTTAGTGCAAACACAAGGCGGGGAAGAAATAAATTTAAAAAATAAAGACATTATTTTTGTATTTGATTATTTTGTCTCCAAGCACAAACCTTTTTTAGACAGTTGAGATAATTGTTAATTTTACTGGGCACTATGCTAAGCGCTGTGAGGTTCAGTATAGGTCTGTGAGTATGATCATGAGATCTAGAATCAGCCTGGCTGGGATTTGAATCGTGGCTCTACAATCTCCTAGCACCATGAAACAGGCAAGTCACCTATTTCTTAAAGCCTCAATTTTTTAATCTGCAAAATGATATATTTTGTTGAACCTAAGATGCCTTTGATTAAAGGCATATATTATTCATTTACTTCTAAAAATGTTGTCAATTAAACTATGATATGTTGCCTTAAGCATAGCCCTGGGCAGTGCATAAATTGATCACACCAGCCTCTCATTACTTTGAAATTTCTTTCATTTATACCAGAGATCTGGCAATTTCTCCTGCCTGCTATTGTGTCATTAGGTATGTGAAAGGCAATCCTTTTATGCATATCTCAGTAACTAATGTGACACAGATTCCTCTACCTACAGATCTGTCTCTTCCATTCTTGGGTCCATAAAGCCCTTAGTTTTTGTTTCACAAGAAAATATAGAAGTGTAATCACTTCTCCAATAACAAATTTCCAGCTCTGTTTCTATGTTCCTCTGCACTCTCTATAAGTTTTCATTTCAGTGCTGAATAACAATGTAATCTTGTCAAAGACTTATAAAATGACAATGAAGCTCAATACATGTAGTTCCAACAGGACACACAACTCAAGCAAAAAATGATAATCTTAACTGCAATGACCAAGTTTGGGTGTGGGGGATTGAACCACGTCCCCTACAAAAGACATGTTCAAGTCTTAATCTCCATTCCTGTGGGTGTGAACCCATTTGAAAATAGACCTTTGGAGATGTCATTATGAGTTAAGGTGTGGACACATTTGGGAATAGGATCTTCGAAAATAGATGAAGCCAAATTGAATCCATATCCCCAGAGTTGTTATGAGCAGTGGAAATTTGGATGTGGTCAGACAGTAGAAGCCAGAAGTCTGTGCAAACCAGAGGATCATATACAAGGAATGGGAGATCATCATGTGACAGAGAATTGCCAGAATGCTACAGACTCCGGAAGAAAGCAAATCCTGCCAATATCTTGATGCTATACTTCTAGCCTTCAAGGCTATAAGTGAATAAATTGCTACTGTTTAAGCCAATCAGGGTGTGGTAACTGGCAAACTAAGACTATGGACCACACAGGCAAAGACAGCTACCTACTGCTGCCCTCTGCTAATACTAAGAGGAAAATGCTGTCAATTCTAAGATGTATCAAGGATTCTGAGATGTAGTTGGGGAAAAAAGTGTATTTTAGAATTAATGAAATGTGTGGTGCCTCCTCTTGGAGTTGCTGTGATGATTAAATGAAATAATGCCTGGCACACAGTAAGCACGTATAAATGTAGGCAATTACTTTATTACAAATATGGCTATGACTCAATCCTAGCCCCTGCCGAGGGCGCAGAGTCCAGTCTAAAAACAGTCACCAAAAGAAGCGATATGTGTAATTTTTAAGTGAGTCGATTTCTAGGTCTTTTACTTCCTCTCCTTTCTCAGTCTTCTTTTATTCAGCCTTTTAGGAAGCATTTACTGAAATCTTATATGTGAGTGCTATGCAAAGCACTTTCTAGACATGTGGTCAGCATTCAACAAAGCATTCTACAAAATGAAGTGCAGTGGGAATCTGGACAAAAATGTCTGGAGCCCAAAGGCATTGCTAATATGTGTTTAAAGCAGAAGACAGGGGAAGCGGGTGTGGCTCAGTGGATAGAGCAACCCGTTTACCATATGAGAGGCCCGGGGTTCGCTTCCCAGGGCCTCCTTGTGAGGGCAGGCCGGCTCGCGGCGCCGTGGGCTGATGCGGCAAGACCTCACAGCAAGGGGGAGATAAGCAGACACAGAGAAGACACGCAGCGAATGGACAC
>JAQZBX010041593.1:0-22309 GCA_029593785.1 Cabassous unicinctus | reverse complement strand
TTTCTTGATTTTGTGACCAGCTGGTGATAGAACAGAGATTTTTCTGAGCTTCAGCCTTCCTATCATGAAGGTCTACCTAAGGTGAATGCAGTGTGCAGGGTCCTCACTGCCTTTTTCTGTCCTGTGCTTTGTCCTTGGCTTGTGTGTATTTTTGTTTTGGAGTTCCCCTGCTTATAGGAGTTTGAATACCTCTTCTATTTCCCAGGAGACAGACCTCCCTCTCCTGTGTGTTTAAAGCAGAACTTTGTCCAGACTGTCAATCTCTATAATTTCTTTCCTTGTTTCAAGTTGCTTTTGCCTGGAGAGCAAATTCTGGGAGGGGAGGGTCAAACCGGAGAGGACTTTCCCAGCCAAAAAAGGGCCAGGGGTCCAAGAAGGGGGCATAGAACTGCTCCAAAGTACTATGGGGAGGGGAACAGAAAGAGCACCAAGATTTTCTTCCATGGCTCCCCAAAACTTAGCTTTATTGACTTGCCAGTAGATGCAACCTTTGAACTTGTCTCCCACAGCAATGAGGAAGCATACTGCCTTTAAGTCTTCTCTGTTGTCAGCTTTGACCAGGTCACCTTGGAACAATGGCTGCTCTCAGAGCCTGGCCCCCAGTGATCCTAAATTGCTAATGAAAAGCTGTGATCAGAGCTCAGCCTTGCCTACCCCTCATTTTGAGGGAGAGGATTTTTATGTCCCTTTATGTTACCAGCAAACTAGGCAGGGGCTGGATCTCACAGCAGCCTGCCATGAGAGTGGGGAGTGGGCATTGACAACCACTACATGAAGAGAGAAACTTACTGGTCTTTACTGTAATTTACCAGCCTCTTCTTCCCACTCTTCCCTGGATGCTGTACAGTGTTATACTGAATTTCAAAATAATTGTCCCAGACAGTTCATGCCTGTTTAGTAGTTGTTCTGGTGAACTGAATCCTGAAGCTACCTACTCTGCCATCTTTCCAAAATGCTCCCCAAGAAACTTGGATGTTGCACTTTAATAAGAATGAAGAATACAAAACTGTGTATTTTGGGATAGCCTGAATATCTCTAACACTTAAGATAAGCTAAGAGTTAAAAGTTCTCTGCTGAGGAGATAATCAGAGCTCCAAACAATCTTTTAACTTTTATAAATTTAGGGCCAACATAGCCAAAAATCAGACATGAGTCTGATCTTAAAGGTTGCTCAATTGACAATCCTTATCAAGATTCATATGTAAGAGTTAGGACATTGTCAGGGAAAGAGAGGGAACATGACAATTGGAATGGAGACATTTGGGTGGATTCTGATGACTGCGTATCCTTAAACTTTAAACCCCACTGAGTTTTCATTGCCATGTGAGTCTCTATAGAGCATATAATAATGTGAGAGCTTGCTCCATCACCAAGCAAGCAAGAAGTCAAGAGAAAGTGCAAGCATGTGAGTGAGTGCTAATAGGTTGGAAGTCACAGTCTATGGCAACATGATATTGTGTCCCATCAGTATTGCTGTATTTTTTTCATTAGAATCAAATCACTAAGCGCACCCCACATTCAAGGGAAAGGGATTTCACAAACATGAGACTATCAAGAGGTGCAGATCATTGGGTGCCATGTCAGACAATCCCTACCCCAATATTATATACCAAATTCAAACAAAATTTCACACAGAATTAACATAAAATTTTATGCAAAATTCAAAAGCATGTAAAAGTAAATTACACGTTAGTAAGGTTTATTTATTTGGTAATACTATGTAGGAACCACAAAATTCAGGACAGTCATTAGTTCTGTGGAGCAAGAAAGGGCATTGCTATTGTGGTGGTTTGAAATGTATGTACCCCAGAAAAGCATGTTCTTAAATGTAATCCATTCCCATGGGTGTAAAGCCATTGTAAGTAGAATCTTTTCATAAGGCTTCTTCAGTTAAGATGGGACTCACCTAATATGGGATGAAACTTAACCTTAATACTGGAGTCCTTTATAAACAGAATGAATACAGAAAGAAAGCCATGGAAGCAAAAAGCTGAAAGCAAGGAAACTTGGAAGAGAAAGGAGAGACCAGCAGATGCTGCCATGTGGCAGAGGAGCCAAGGATTGCCAGTAGCCAGTCTTTGGGAAGAAAACATCATCTTGATGATGCTTTGATGATACCTTGATTTGGACATTTTCATGGTCTAAAACTGTAAGTTAATGCATTCCCATTGTTTAAAGCTAACCCATTGCACGACATCTGCTTCATGCTGCCTTGGAAACTAAAACACCATCATAAAGGGTAAAAAAGGGACCCTAAATATACATACAGACTCCAGCAGTATTTGTGACTGTGTTTGTCACATTCTATTTCTTTACCCACAAGGTAGATGCATGTGTGCTTTATTATACTATGTTTTATATTTTTAAATGTGTGAGACATTTCATAACAAAAATGTTTCAAAGAGAAATAATAGCTTTTCCTTTCGCCTACATGGATATATGTGAGGTCACTCAGGAGATAGGGCAAAGGTCTGTTGAAATGTAAAATACCCAGTCTCTGCTAATAATTCTCCTTTCTTTCTCCCCCTCTCTCATGATTTTTTTTTTTTTACCATTAATCCATGTGGATATTGCTGGTAGGAAACTAATAAAAGTCATCTTGTAGTAGCTTTGAGATTGTTTGTCTTTCTAAATTGGAATTCATAATTTGGCCCATGAACTTTTTAGCGTTACAGGTACCATGCTATCAACAGAATTTCCTAAGATATGCCAGTCAACTAATAGTTTATGCTTTAATATGTATTTCTGAAGAAAACGAGGTGCAAAGTAGAGATTCCTCTTGGAAATCATAGCATCATAATTTTATTGGCTTATCAGTGTGAGGAAGAAGAAAGTAGATTTCCAGTCAAACAGGTCTGAGCTTGAACTTTTGTTAAGTCACTCACTAGCTATGTGATCTTGGACATTTTGTTTAATCTTTCAAAACTTTTGCCTCCTTGAGTATGTTATAAGGATAATAGTAACTACGTTATAAGTTTGATGTGAGGATAAAATTAAATAAGGTGTATAAAGCACATTACAGATATCCAATAATTGTTAGTTATGTCTTACACTATTTTATTCCATAGTTTTCCAGGTCAACATGAAATGCAAAAACTATTCTATAGATTAGTTTATGAGTCTTCTACAGAAAAAATTTCTATGGTTCTGTGAGTAGTATGCTGCCAAAGTAGTTTATATGCAGAAAATCGTAGTGTTCTAAAGATTTTTTCTACAGGAAGCATTTTAAGCAATTTAAAGGCTTTTTATTCTCCAATTATAAAAAGAAATTCAGTTAATTCTCCCATGACATCTACTAACATCTTAAAGAATAGACTTTTTTATTTTTTAAATAAGAATTTTTTAAAATAAAATTTGGGTAATCTAGGCACCTTTATAAAATGTATATATATATATAACAAATAACATTTATGTAAACAAATGCAAAAAAAATAATAATAATCATAATAATGTAAACTATATTCTTTGGCTAGTACAATGCCTCAATATGTGTTCATCAATTGTAACAAATGTACAACACTAATGAAAGATGTTTATGTGGGAAAGTGTGGGAGGAGGGGTGGGGTATATGAAAATTCCCCATATTTTTAATGTAACATTTATGTACTCTAAAGCTTCTTTAAAAATAAAAAAAATTATGAAAAAAAAATAAAATAAAATATTATAGAAGTATATCATTCATACATGAACATACATAAACAATGACTGTATAGTAAAATTTGTGAATTTATAAAACAAAAATGCATCATACAAGGTTCCCATAAATCTCCCCACCACCAACACCTTGAACTATTGTGAAACATTTGTTACAAACTATGAAAGAGTACTATCAAAATATTTATACTTATAGTAATATTTAGCCTGTATTAGTCTGGGTTCTCTAGGGAGGCAGAACTGACAGGAGATACCCATAAATAGTATAAGATTTTATAAAATTGCCTCATATGACCGTGGGGATGCACAAGTCCAAATTCTGCAGGACTGGTTGCAAACCAGAGGCTCTGATGAAGGTCCTTGATGAGTTCCACTGTTCTGAAGGGGATAGGCCTGTTTCCCACAGGTTGGGGAGACATAGGTCACCACCTCACTGTTCTGAGTGGATTGGGCTTGTATGCCAGAGATTAGGGAGAATGTGCCTCTGTCTCACTGTACTAAGGATTTGAGACTACCCTACTCCAAAGATGGAGACAAGTGTAGTCATCAGACCAATGATCGTGGAGGGTGAGCTCTGGAGCTTGGTCGCCACCCAGATGCTTGATGAGGGTGGAACTGAGAAAATGGATGGACATTGGGCAAGCCTGTAGAAAGGATGGGCCTCCATTAGGCCCTGAGGATAAGAAACCACTGTTTTAAGGATGACTCTCAGACTTTGAAATATAATGGAGTAGAGTATGCGTTGCAGGTTTTCAAGCTTTTGTTTCTCTCCCAAATTCTCTTTATGGTAATGCAAATATTTATCCTATGTCTGTGCCTCATTTGTGTATCAGAAGCAGAAAACTTGTTTTGGAAATTTCAGAGTTCTACTGCTAGAGGGAATTTTGACTCAAGACAAACTGTATTCCTATAACTGATTTTGATGTGATTTTTATACTTAGCTTTGCTTCTGATGTGATTTAAGGTTTTTGGAATATTGAAATGTCTTTTTGGGATTCAGAGGGTGGAGTGTGGCAGTTTGAGATTATTTATGAAAGATTGTTTTTAAACTAATCTATTCCTCTAGGTGTGATACCCTGTAGTGTCATCAAATTCAGGTGAGGTGTCTTTTGATTAAATTCCATGTTAAGATTAGGGATTTTGTTTTGACTACATCAGTGGGTGTGACTCAGGTTGAGTCTTTGCCCCCTTGCTGGGTCTGATATAAACAGACACTCACATAGACAGACAGACACAGGAAGAGAGAGCTCTGTCATTTTTTATCCTGCCATATGACAGAAAGGAGAAGGCTCAACAGCTGAAGCCCTGGGGAGAGAAAAAACATTTTGCCTGATAGCTTACAGCTGACCTTAGGAAGAGAGTCCAGACTGATATAGGAACCCCTGAGAGACAGGCCCTATGCCAGCCTGCAGTTGAAAACAGGAAGAAGGAAAGAAGCTGAGCCTGAGAGAGGAAGCCTAGAGAGAAAGGCTTAAACCCCATTGAGATCACCCGCCATCTTGCTTCAAAACGTGGCAGCTGACTTTGGTGAGAAAGCACCTCTTATGGTACCTTGAGTTGGACTTTCCATAACCTTGGGACGCTAAGCTTTTACCCCAAATAAATTACCTTTATAAAAACCAAGAGATTTCCGGTACTTTGCATGAGCAACCCTTTGACAGACTAAATAGACCATATCTTACATTTGGTTTATTTTCCCACAACCCAGCAAATCATTAAGATCCTCTATTAATATTTGTTTTCATTTAGGAGAAAACATTGTCATATTTGTCCTTTTAACCACAGTCCATCATCTACCTATGGATTCCTGCATTATGCAGTCCCAGGCTTTGTACAATCCATTCAAAGTGTATACTCAGTGGTTTCATTTTCATCACAGAGTTGTGCTGTCATTACCTCAGTCAATTTTAGAACATTTTCATACTCCAAAAGGAAAAATCCCATGCCCACTTATACCCTCTAGTGTTGCCCCTTAGTATTGAAAAAAAATCTTCTTGCCATTGTTGTAAAATATTACAATATTACTGTTAAACTATAATCCATAAGTTACATTAGTTGTAATTTTTCCGTGTATCACCATATTCTTAGCACTTTGTAAAAGAAGTACATTCTTATATTTTTACTATTAACCACAATCTTTATCTACCACCAAAATCACTATGTTACACATTCCCTAGTTTATTCTCTAGTTTGCTTTCAACTGACATTTATTTAAACGTACTACCCCTTTCAGCCACAATCACACTTATAAATCAGCAGTGTTAGTTATACTCATTATAGTGTGTTACTCTCAGCTCTATTCATTTCCACGTTTACAAGTAGGCTTATTAGTAATGCTACAATATTAAGCATCAGATCCCATTCTCAACCCACCTTCTATTTCCTAGACTTTCCTTTTGTGACTTTACTCTTCATATTTATTTCATATTGCTGAGACCATAAGATATTTTTCCTTTTGCGTCTGGCTTATTTAATTCGGCTTTATATCCTCTAAGATCAACCATGTTGTCACATGCATCCTAAGTTCATTTCTTCTTTCAGCTGAATAATATTGCCTGTGTGTATATACCACATTTTGTTTATCCATTCATCAGTTGATGGATATTTGGGCTGGTTTCATATATTAGCAATTGTGAATAATGCAGCTATGAACATCAGAGTGCAAATATCAATTCGCGTCTTTGCTTTCAGTTCTTCTGAATATATTCCTAAAAATTATATTGCTGGATCATATGGCAGCTCTATATTCAGCTTCTTGAGGTACTGCCAAAATGTCTTCCACAGAGGCTGCTGCACCATTCTACATTCACAATAGTGAAGGAGTTTCTTCACATCCTTTCCAGCACTTGTAATTTTCTGGGGTTTTTTAATTAATGGCCTTTCTATAAGATGTGAAATGGTATAGTATGTCATGGTTTTGATCTGTATTTCTCTAGTAGCTAGTGATGTTATGCATTTTTTCCTGTATTTTTGCCCATTTGCATTTCTTCTTTGGAGATGTCACCTCAAGTCGTTGACCATTTTTAAATTGGGTTTCTTGTCTATTTTATCATTGAGTTGTATGATTGCTTTATATAATATGAATATCAAACCCTTATCAGATATGTGTTTTCCAAATATTTTCCCCCATTGAGTAGGCTGTCTTTTTGCATTCTTGACAAAGTCTTTTGAAGAACACAGGTGTTAAATTTAATGGGGTTCCATTTATCTATTTTTTCTTTTGTTGCTTGTGCTTTGGGTGTAAGGTTTAAGAAACTACTGCCTACCACAAGATCGTGAAGATATTTTTCTAAATTTTCTTCTAGGAGTTTTATGGTTCTATCCAATGCTGAGTATGGTATATTAAAGTCTCTATTATTGTACATGTCTATTTCTTCATTCAGTGAAGCCAATATGTGGCTTATGCATCTTAGGGTACACAGGTTAGGTGCATAAATATTTATTATAATCACTTCTTCTTGATGAATTCCCCCTTTTATTAACATTTAATGACCTTCTCTGTTTAAAATCTTTTTTGCCCAATATTAGTATAGTTACCCAGATCTTTTTGGTTACTATTTGTATGGAATAACTTTTTCCAACCTTTCACTTACAATCTGGTTGTGTCTTTATGCCTGAGGTGAGTCTCTTGTAGACAGCATATATATGGCTTATATTTGTTTTATCCACTCTATCAATCCATGTCTTTTGATTGGAGAGTTCAAGCCATTAACATTCAATGCTATTACTGTAAAGATATTACTTACCTCATCCATTTTATCCTTTGGCTTTCGGTTGTCATATCTTACTATTGTCTGTCATTTTACCATTTAAGTACCCTTCCTAATAATCTTTGTTTTTGCCCTCTCCTCCAAGTCTCTCACCCTTGATTTTCCTTTCAGGGTGCAGCACTTCCTATAGTATCTCCTGTACTTTTGGTCTTTTGGTAACACATTCTATCAGTTTTGGTTGCATGTGAAGACTTTGAAGTCCCCTTCATTTTTGAAAGACAGATTTGCCAGATACAGAATTCTTGGCTGGCAGTTTTTTGCTTTCAGTACCTTAAATATATCATACCACTTTCTTCTCTCCTCCATGGTTTCTGATGAGAGGTCAGCACTTAATCTCGTTGAGGGTTCCTTCTCTTGCTGCTTTCAGAATCTTCTCTTTATCGCTGATATTTGTCATTCTGAATAGTAGGTGTCTCAGGGTAGGTCTATTCAAATTTATTCTGTTTGGGATGTGTTGTCCTTCTTCGATATTGATTGTTATGATTTTCATAAAGGTAAGGAAGTTTTAAGTCATTATTTCATCAAATATTCTTTCACCCCTTTCCCATTTTTCTACTTCTAGGAATCAATAATGCATATGTTTTTGCATTTTGTGTTTTCATTCAATTGCCTGAGACCCTGTTCCATTTTTTCCATTCTCTTCTCTTTCTGTTCTCCTGTCTTTTCTAGTTCAGGTGTTCTGTCTTTGAAATCACTAACTCTGTCTTTGAGCAATTCACATCTGCTTTTATATGCATCTAATGTATTTTTAATCTCATCAAAAGTTTCTTTCATTCCCATAAGGTCTGTTACTTTTCTTCGCAGACTTTCAAATTGTTCTTTATGCTCACACAGAGTCTTCTTAATATCCTTTATCTCTTTAGTCAAATTTTCTTTCAATTCTTTAAATTGATTTAGGAAAGTTGTGTGATTGTCACTGATTAATTGTCTTAAATCCTTTTTCTCTTCAGGATACTTGGTTTGTTCCTTTGTCTGAACCATCTCTTTCTGCTTCCTAGTATTGCTTGTAATTTTTTTTCCTGATGTCCATGATATGCATCTGAATATGTTGGTGAATTTACTCTGGTGGCCAATATCTCTCTCTTCCCTATCATTACAATGTTTTAACAGCTCTTCTCTGATAGATGTTTCAACTTATCCTAAATCTTTAATAATGCCCAGTTTCAGTTTTAAAAACCATGCTAGGAACTCACTATTGGGGCACAAATTTTCTCCCAGAAGTTAGAGAACAGAGAGACCCTGTGGCAGTTTTTGTCCATGCAATTTCCAGACTGGCCAGCAGATAGCGCTCATTGGTGCACCTTTCCACAGAGGTTTATCTCTGTTTTCCTTTCTTTTGGTTTGGCTGGAGCAGAGATTCAAAGCAGACTGCGCTGGCACAATTCACTGAAGAAAAGCTCCTAACTCCCCCTCCCTTTTCCCTTGTGACAGCTGACAGAGAGCAAAACATCTGTTCCCCTCTCAGTCAGCTGCAATGAGCCAGGGGTTTACCTCCATGTAATATGCTGGTGGGTGGGAGCTCTTCCCTGGGACCTGGAGGTTTAGTAATTCACAGTTTGTTGTTTCAGTTTCTTCATCTCTCTGTCCATCACCTCCCTGAGAGTTGTGAAGCACTGTCCTGGTCTCCTGACCCCCAACAGTTCCCTTAGGCAGCTTTTTGCTCTCTCTCCACTGTTTTTGTGAGAAAGCTGAACCTTGTCTGCACTAGCAATTAGTAAAATGCAAATCAAAACTACAGTGAGATATCATTTCACACCTGTTAGACTGGCTGCTATTAAAAGGTCATAAAACTGTAAATGTTGAAGAGGCTGCAGAGAGACAGGAATACTTATTCACTGTTGGTGGGAATGAAGAATGGTACAGCCACTGTAGAAGACTGTTTGGCAGTTCCTAAGAAGTTGAATATAGACTTGCCATGGGACCCAGCAATACCACTTCTAGGTATATACGCAGAAGTATTGAGAGCAGTGACATGAATAGACATCTGCACACCAATGTCCATAGCAGCGTTATTCACAATAGCCAAAAGTTGGTAACAACCCAGGTGTCCATCAACTGATGAATGGTTCAACAAATTGTGGAGTATACACACGATGGAATATTATGCAGCAGTAGGAAGAAATGAAATCACAAAACATATGACAACGTGGATGAACCTGGAAGACATTATGTTGAGTGAAGTAAGCCAGACCAAAAGGACAAATACTGTATGATGCCCTATTATGAACTAAATATATTATGTGAAATATAAATATATCACGTGAAATATGAATATTGCTAGAATTGCATATATAAGACTATTTTTCTTTGAAGCTGAACAAATGTAGGTTAATACTACAAAATTTTAATATCAGACCTAAAAAAACATTATACTAAGTGAAGGAGTTCAGACACAGAGTACTATATATTGTATGATTCCATTTATATAAAACATAAATATAAATCAATTTATAAAAATGATATTAAATTAGTGGTTATGTAGGGCTGAAGAAGGAATACTAAGGGATGTGGAGTCTTTCTTTTTGGGATAATGAAATTGTTCTAAATTTTTGAGATGATGAGTGTACAACATTGTGATTATACTAAAAGCCATTGATTATACACTTTGGGTAGATCATATGATATATGAATATACCTCAATAAAACTGCTTAATAAACAAATAAATAATTGTACAAGAATAGCCAGAAATAGCAAGTATGTATAGCAGGGGAAACAGAGAGATTAAGAGGTGAGGAATTTTCCTGTTTGTCTGGTTTTTGTTTATTATTGTTATTATTGAAATAAATGAAAATGCTTTAATAATGATTTAAGTGATGAATGCACAACTATGTGATTATACAAAATACTATTGATTATTCACATTGGATAAGTTGTATGCTTTATTAATATGTATCAATAAAATTGATTTGTTTTTTTTTTTAATTGTACAGCTTCAGTTATCAAAATCAGGCCAGGGACTCACTGATGAGGCACAAATTTTCTCTGAGGATTTCAGGTTAAGAAAGACCTGAAAGTAATTTTTCTCTTGCAGTTTCCTGGCCAGCCAGCAGATGGCACTGGTCAATAAACCTTTCCATGGAGGTGTTTCTTTCAACCTCCACTTGCTAGTGTTTCTGGTCTGAGCAGAGCTGAGATTCAAAGTAGGCTCTGCTGGCCAAATTCACTGAAGAGAAACCATTCTTCCTCTGCCATACCTTCCCTTTTTCCAGGGAGGAAGATGTCTGTTTCCCTCTCAGTCAGTTGTAGTGCACCATAGGATTTATCCAGGTTGTACACCTTGAAGGTGGGGGGTGGGCGCTCTTCTTGGCTGCCCTGGTGGTTTAGCAGCTCACTGTTATTCATCTTTATGTTCCTTGCCCTCCTGGGAGTTGCGCATCACTGTCCTAATCTGGTGATCCCCAAAGCCGCACCCTCAGACAGCTTTTGGCCCTTTCTCCATTTGTTTTTATGAGAGAGCTGAACACTGCCTGCCTACCACAATACCATCTTCCCAGAACTCCTTTAATTGATTTTTGCTACCATTTCAAAGTGTGTGGGCAAGGAAAAGGCAAGTAGAAAATGATTGTTTTTATTTCTATCCCATTCGTTTCTGATATTCTGAGGTAGAGCCATCTTCATAAAATTTACAACTCGTTACAAGTAAAATGTTCTCTTAGCATGTATGTCTTGATTTATTTTTATCTCATGTTGCAACAAAGCAAGATTTAAGATGGCTTATCAAAGAAATAAAGTGCTACAAGAACAAAAATATATTTTTTATATATAGATAATGCAATGAATAAGCAAGTAGTTCTTGAACCATAGACAACATTGATAAGTTGTGTTAAATATAAACAATAACTTAGTAACCTGGAAGATACATGAAAGATAGAAGATATTGAATATATGATGGAACAGATAAGAATGTTAATAGAAGGGGTGAAAATATCATAGCTCTCTAGGTTGAGAGCTATGTTATGTCTAAATAGGTCACTAACTAATGTCACCCATTTATGGTTTCATTCTGGCCCCACATATGCTCTGTCCCAAGAAATACTTAGCAGGGCAATTGTCTAGTTACAGCTGTGGCTGAGAGTATTTGCCCCTACAGCTCTCTGCTAGAAGTGGAAGCAGCCCAAGTCTCCACTGTCAGAAGACTGGATAAACAAAAGTGTATATACCTACAATGGAATATTATAGGGCCATAAAAAGGAGTGAAGTTCTAATGAATACTACAACACGGATGAACCTAGGAGACAGCATGTGGAGTGAAATAAACCAGTCACAAGGGACAGGTATTCTATGATCTCACTTACATGAAATAATTAGAATATGAAAATTCATGAAGTAAGAAAGTAGAATACAGGTTATCAGGGGCCAGGATAAGAGTAGGGAATGATGAGTTTAATGTTTAATTGTGACAGTTTCTGATTGGGGTGATGGAAAAGTTTTGATATTGGATTGTGATGACGGCAACACAACACTGTGAATGTAATTAACTTCACCGAATTGTATATTTGATTGTGGTTAAAATGGGAAATTTTAGGTTATATATATATTACCAGAATAAAAAATTTTAAAAGCAAAAAAAAAAAAAAGGAGGATACAGGGGTTCAGACCAAAAGGAAGAGGAAATCACAGATGGGATCAGCTCACAAGCATGCTAATTCACTGACAGAGAGGTTTAAAATAGGCCAGGCACGTGAAGTGTTCTTTCCTTTCTTTTGAAGTCAATCCAAAGAGAGAAATGTCATCCATATCATTCATGATATCCATAAAAGAGTTATAATAATTACTACTGCTGAGAAAAAGTACACCTCTTCTACATATGGAGGCTCATGGAATAAGTTCCTCATAAATCCTGAAGTTATCCTTACAGTGTTCCAAGTGACAAGAGTGTTTTGTAAGTTTAACGCTTGTCCCAACCCTTTGAAAGGTCCACATTGTTTCCTGGAGTTTGATATACTATACATCATTGATTTTAATATGCACTTTTTTCATATTTCAACATGCCTGAAGTTGGAATGTATCTTGCCATCAATGACAACTTAGATTCAATGAAATATGCTGCTTCATTTGGATTGAGTTCCACTTAGAAATGCAAGGGGTGTTTTGTTATGCACATATTTGACTTTTCATTATGTACAAGTCTCACTGTTTTAAAATATTTAATTAAGACAATGAAGTCATCTGACATAATTCTCCACAGGCATGTCATAGTATACTTAAGTTTCATAAAGTCTCCTAAAAAATAATTTCTATTTCAAATGAATGTTATGTGCCTACTTGTGTGCAAATATTTGCTATGAGTAATATTGAATTTACTTGGCATTTGTAGTGTCACAGGAAGAAAAATATTTGGAACTGTGCTGAGGCATCTTGAGTAGTTAAGGAGAGGTAAATAAGATTTCAGTTATTGTACCAGAGTGTTTAATTCCCTTATCTATAAATGCAGAATAGTGACTTTTCTATGAATTGGATCTGCCCTATTATGTAAAGTATTTGAGAGAATTTGTTACTGTGTCCTCTGAAAGATTTCTCTGAAACAGTCCAGACAGCAAACTAAACTTATATATAAGGCTCGATTATTCTGATCTTACTAAACTTCTGTTGTTATTTTCAGAGGTCCCCATATCATGCAAGGAAGATGGTGTGGACTTGTATGAGAGTACTCTAATTTGAACATGATTTGAAATTTTATTGGACAGAGCTGCCTTTTTTTCTTCTATATTATCAGTGCCACTTAATAAAATCATATTCCTTCAGCACAGAAAGACTGGAATGTAAAGTGAACTTATTTCAAAATGAATTACAAAACTTAAACTATTGCTTGAGGACTTGTATAAAAGAATGTAAAAATACTAATATTTTCCTCAGTTCATTCTTTTTGCAACTAGATTAGGAGGACAGAGTTTATATATTCCTGCATAAATACGCATCAATATAATAGAATTAATCTTATTTAAGAATGCATTTATTAAATTTATCAGATATTTAAAGATGGAAACTATATTATATAAAATCACAAACCTCATGAATTTATGATAAAAGTAGATATCAACTATATTGATTTTTTGGAAAGACACCTGGGAACAACAGAAGATGGACTCAAAGGGAAGATACTCTAGAAAAAAAAGGCTGTATTGCTTTAGAACATAAATAGTTAAGTACCATTGTCTACTTCTGTATGTTGGGTTCTTTGATCAATCTGGACTGCTCGGCTTGAGTCCTGGTTATTACTTGTGTGACCTTGGACCAATTTCTTAACCTACCTATTCCTCAATTTCTTCATCTATAAAGTGAGAATGATAACAGCTCTTACTTTTTTAAGGGTTTTGTGATAATTAAATGATAAATAAACTGTACTAATACATACAAAGTAATACTACATATAAAGTATAAAGTACTTAATTAGGACAGTGTCTGGCACATAGCAATTGCTGTATATGTGAGCTATTACTGTTGTTTTGACAGGTTAATTGTTGATATATGCGGATGTTAAGAATTTTTTAAAATATGTAGGAGTAGAAAAATTTAATCAAGTCATATAGGGCTTTCCAAGAGACCTAATCATGCAATATTTAAGCTAAAAGTAACCTAAGAGTCATCTAGTCCAACCGTATTATTTTGCAGATGAAGAAGCAGATGCTTGTGGGAAAAATAGATTTTCCAGTGTCTTACAACAAATTACTTGCAGAGTAAAGGCTAGAAACTTGATTCATCAATAACTGAATCCAACACTCTTTCCAGAGTTCTTGGTGCCTTAATAGAGGTTACTCCATGAAATATCTCAAATGCATACTGAATGGATGAGGCCACTGCCACTCAAAATCTGAAAATAAAAACAAAGCTGGATTTATTGCTGACTTAAGTAAGGGAGAGTTTTACTGGTCAGGCAAAGTCTCAATAAGCAAAGAAAACTGTTCATTTTATACACGGTTTTGGGGAAGAGTTTGCGTTGGGTGTGTTGGTTTCAGGGGCAGGAGTGGGTAGATGTCAGTCTGAGAGGCGAGGTAGTGCTGCTTACAGAGGGGGCACGTGGTGACAGGCAGGTGGTGAGGGCACCTTACAAGCGGGATCCCTGAAGCAAAGTCGCTGATGACTGGCTAACTTTCAAAGCTTGAGGTTCTCACTGATTGGTTGGCTCTCAGAGTCATGTTCACCCAAGCAAGTTGTCCACGACAGATTGGACAGGTTAAACCAGCTTTGCTGGTATTTGTTACCACAGCTTTCTTCCTAAGAGTGTGAGGACTTTTTCTTTTCTTAAAACAATCCTCCAGTGGAAAATTGTTCAGATGGAGAAGAAGTGGTTATATGGAAAGTGGAAAGTTTCAGTTTGTTTTATTCATGCAGAAGCATAAAGATTTGAAGGAAAACATGGTGTTGCCTCACAAGAGCCACATTCCTCTCCCGTATGTTCTCCATTAAGCAGCAGGAAGCAAATTGAGCACCCTGTCTTCCCAGGGAGAGAGCTTGAAAACCATAATCAGTCTTTGAATGAGCTTTTCTGACCTTGGCACTCAATACCACACCTCTCTTGGCTTCTCCTTCAGTGTCTCCTCCAGGGTTAGGGAGTTAAGTTTCCTACCTCCCACTTAAGGTCTCCATTGCTGTCTCCAGGTGCTTCTGCTTATAACAGTAAATGTATTCATAAAGCCACAATATGAACTGATGCATCAAGCTACATTCCATGCACAGGAGACACAAGATGTATATCTACTCCCATGTTTCCCCCTTACCCTGAGCCACAGAACACCTTTTATGAGATGTTATACTAGGCTGACATCACCATTAAAAATAAAAGTAAGCAATGGAAGGGCTTGTTGCTCATCTTTCTTCCACATTGTATCCCCTGAAAGGTAAGTGACTTCCTGAATCAAGAAAGGACCTTACTGATGTCCCTCGGTTAGCACATCTAATCTATTGTTTAACTCTGATGCAATTAAATCTGAGCTAGATCTCTTTCTCTTCATACCAAGAGCTTTTGTCTTAAACTTGATTCTGGTCTGCTCACACCTGAATTAGTATCATGTCTTCTTCTCAGTACCACGTGTCTCATCAAAAGTCATCTGATATGCTACAGATAAAGCTGTCTTTGCTGCTGGGGCTTTGATCTGGCTACTCCTCTGCTCATGTCTTATAGAAACATCAAAAGCCTTAACCTATAATTTAAAGGCTACTACCTAAGTTTCCAAGGCTTCTAGTTTCCAAGGTGATATCTCCCTCCCTACTTTGTGGCATATTCTGAGGAACAAGATACCAGCTAAACACAATAGTTATCATAGGCACATGTTAAGATGGTCAGGAGCCACAGAATTACCACCTCAAAATCTCTAAATTTCTGGGTCTCCCCAGAAAAAACAGGGATGCAGGAAAAACAATACGCTCAAGATTTCTCTCCTGTCCACAACTGTCAAGAGATCCACTGGGAATGACTAAAAGGAGGTGACTTTCTCAGAATACAAACCAAAAAGGGTTGGAAGTCATTATTAAAGAAAGGGATACATTAAGATATATAATAATTGTTATAGGGGAGTGATGTCATCAACATGGAGACATAAGACATCACCTTTAAAGGGCTCCCTAGAGATTCAGCAGATAAAAGGACAAATCCCACTTGCTAAAAACTCTGGGGGAATGTAGAGACTGGAGAAGGACTCCACAAATGCTAAATCAAAGAAAAAGAAAACATTTAAGGTATATATTTCTGTCCTGGACAGCAAGCCCACTTCCCTCCCTCTCACTGGATCCCACGCAGCTTGGTAGTTGCTCAGCGGTAGTGGCTCAGATCCTTCCCACCTCCCACTGGGGACACAGATGGTAGAGCCACCCACGTCAGCGAGTTGGAGCTCAGAGCAGGTCCAGGCAAGGGGACCCATCCGCAGAGACCATGGTAGGACCACAAGCCTCTGAGGAGTGCTGCATACAAAAGGGACCCCTTGGGGAAGGGGGCAGAGACTGAAGTAGAACCAAGGCTGGCAAGTGGTGAACTCATGGTAGTTCTTCCAGGTGTGCAGTTAGAGCTTTGATTTCAGATCTTTCTTCTTCTTCGATTTTATCCCTTTCTTCTTCTTCTTCTTCTTCTTCTTCTTCTTCTTCTTCTTCTTCTTCTTCTTCTTCTTCTTCTTCTTCTTCTTCTTCTTCTTCCTCTTCTTCTACTCCTCTGAAGGGCAACATTTCATTTTATTGTTAAATTAATCGCACAAATAAACCCAACACATTCAGAAACACTGAGCAGATAAAGTGCCAATGTAGAGGCCGGGCATCAGGAGGGAGGAATCCAGTTCATCTCCGTGTTTCTAGCCTGGAAAGATATTTCTATTACACAGAATGAAAGCAGCTGACATACCAGGAATTCCATTCTATAGACTCTTGGACCTAAGGAATAGAATATCTTACCAGTTGGGGGTCTGTGCAGGGCAAGGAAACAGAAAAATCAGAAAAATATTCATTCTTCAGATGAATCAGGCATAGAAATACCAAATGATAAAAACGAGTATTTTCCCAACTCCTTGCATTAGAGATTGACATCGAATAAGGAATGAGACAGGTATCAGTCCTACAAGGTTACTTCTTGTAGACCTGAGTAGACACCTGCTCTCTCTCTAGAGATACCACAGAGAGAATTTTCTAGGATTTGGGAAAGAACTGAGCTAGAACTGACCTCATTTGCTTACTTTGCCCCTCCCCCAAAGCAGCCCCAGTGCTCACTCTTGGCCATCAAGGATATCTGGGCTGTCAGAGTAATCACCTTGGCAGCATTTTAAAAAGGCTAGTGATGCTCAAGACTCCCCACATTGTCTCTGGACACTTTTAGGTGTGTCTAAAAGCCTGGGGTTTAAAATATAATTACTTGGTTAGAGAACTCAAATGATTTGACTGCATTGAATGAGATTGTGGTATCCTAATTCTAGATCACCCCAATTGTTTCTATTCAAAATTGGAAGATCACTGACTGACTCTAAGAGTCTAGGAGGATCACTAAAGGTCTCTGATCATTACCCTGACCCCATATAATTCTAAACTCAAAGGGCAAGAAACAGTCACGTCTTTCTAGAACCTAAGAGCTCATGGCTTCACTTGGTCCACAGGGAATCCAAATAAGGAGAAGCCAGGCTAAGATGCTTCATTTGTGACCAAGAATCAAGGCTCAGAGTGGAACTTTCAAATAGGAAATTAAGGAGTAAAATATTTCAACTCAGTTCTAGGATAAGATGCAGGGCAAAGTGGTACCATGATAAGTGGGGGAGGATAACAGGGAAGACTCAGTGAAAGTGTGCAGGTTCCTCCTAGTAAGAGAATGGGGTGAAGCTGGAGAGGGCACTGAAGGCTGGTAACCCCGGGATCACCCCTGCTGAGTGTCAGCTGTGACCTCCTCTTACTGTGGCTGCTGTGCTTAGGGTTCCCAAGCTTCCTCTATGTAGACTGACAGGTAGAGATCCTGGAGAATGACACCATGATAGCTGGCTTCAATAGAGCTGTCTAGGTGTTCAAATGGGGGTCACCAAGATCCTAGTCCTTGGGGAGATTCTGTGAGGCCAAAGAAGTTGAAAGTTCCAGAGAGCTATTTCATAGGGACAATGTCTGAAACCTAGACTAGAGATTGTTGATGGGGCCTGGCAAAGTTCAAAGTAGAATCACTCTGGAAGCTGCTGCTATGAACCCAGGGTAGACCTGGGAATCTCTTAAAGGGAAACTCATGGCTGGTTATTTTTCTGACTTCTCTGAACATTTTATGACCAAATTAAAGGGGAGACTCCATTACAGATACCTCTGTACCTAAACTGTCAACCCCCCCCCCAAAAAAAAACATAGCTTCAAGATATACCTATGATCTCCCCAACCCTTTGAGAGGAGTCAAGAAATATTAGGCAGTTAGAAAAATTTGTCCTTAACACTGCCAGCTCCTGACCTGCCTCTTTCCTTGTACCAAGCCAGAGCTGAACAGTTTCTCACCCCTCAATTCCCTGCTTGGAGGTTTCATCCCCTACCTCCATCTTAGAAAGCTTTCCTCTGGTAGACCTCCCCACCAACTGATTCTACCTAGTCTACTCCATCCACTTTGGCCCTGCTCTGGAATTTTTTCATCTTCTTTCCCTATCCCTGTTCTCAGCTACCTCAGATGTTGGAAGGCACAAAATAGTCTAGGCAAAAATATTAACTGGATACTGGGGGTATAAATATCTGACAATGATGCTCAAATTATTTACTGAAGCCTTAAATTCCTTCTTAGAGAGTAATTAATGCTGCTTTCCTGTTCCTTCCCCTTTCTCCTTTCCAAAAAGTTCAAAATGAGAGACGATCTCATGCATCTTTGTACCCTCAATTGTGAGGCACCAAGATAAATGTTTAAATAGCATGTTTAACATATGCTATTATATTATATGGGACTTTTAGTGGATGTAGCACACAGGAGAGAGAGCTAACTAGATTTCCCCTAGCATCTAGCCTAAATGTGTGTTTTTCTCCTAACCTCCTTTTTTACACTCACACCTCTTCTCCCTCCTCTCAAGACAAATGAGGCAGCCTGGGAGAATAAATATAGCCTTGGCTTGGAAGTCAGATCTCAGTTCTAGGTCTCTTTCTACCAGTGACTCAGTATACAAGACTTACTTGCCTCTCTGGAACTTTAAATAAAAGGATTAAAATACATAATCTGTCTGGGTTCTTTCAGATAAATTCACACTTGAGAAATCAATGAGTGATTTAGAAGAATTCCTAATTCCAAGACATAGGTATCATATACCTCTTTGAAAGAGTTGAAAGAAGGTAAAGGTCAGGCTCCTGTTTATTATAAATTGTGCTATAGGAAAAGAAGCAAGTGTGTCTATGGAGAAATAGAAACTGGCAGCCCCTATACCTGACTAATAAAAGCAAATTCCTGGAGGAAGCAGAAGAAATAAGCCATAAGGAGGAAAAGTCTATAAATTAAGTGACCAAAGGAGGAAAAAACAATGGCTATAACCAGACAATATCTCTAAGCACAGACTAATGGGGAGGAGCCCCTGGAGCTTCTATTGGAGAGGAGAGAGACTTGGTCCACAGCAAATTGCTGTTGCATTTGGTTCAAAGTCAGTTTTCTCAATATTTCAACCTGATGTGTGTGCATATGTGAAGACATGCTGCAGGCTGCAGTTATGCTTCAGAAGTATTGTCTTCATTCAAAGAAACTGTCTCTACAAAAGGGATTTCTTCCTTTTCTGTCTTCCCCATGATCAGTCAGTGCTTATGCAGGTTTATGATGCACTTCAAGGATCGGACAGTATGGAGACCAAGGGACAAGTTTTTCTCATTGCCATCAGTCATAGCCTCTGTCCAGGTGGAGGGAGCCCAGTAAGGTCACTAGACGCTCAATCTGGCCCACTACTTTGAGACACCAGGGTAGGAGAGAGCTTCTCCCCTGCATGCTTATGAGATTTGACATGGACTTGGAGTCCCAATCTGTCCACACAGGCTGAAGGGATAAGACTACACTGACAGCCTGTGTCAACCAATTTTCATATCCTTTCCAGCACACTGGCAAAAAACCAAAATCATGTCATCATCCTCAGACTTCTTAGCCCCTCAGACTTAGACTGATGGAGTCTGTTGGTCTTGGAGGCCCAAGAGATACGAGTGCTTGGGCGCTTAGGCTGGTTTCCATGAATGCAGAATGTTATGAGGTTGGGAGTCCCTGGACGAGCCCAGCTTCTTGAGGTTGTGCAGAAGCAGTAGGTCTGGGGAGTCCTTGTGGATGAACTGCACTGCCTGCTTCATCCAGGCCTGACGCGGCCACTCACCACCTCCCGCATGTCTGTCTCCTTGTGGTCCCCCTCGGTGAGGAGCCCTATCGAGCTGTGGCAGACCCTGGAATCACGGACAGCTAGGGAGTGCTTGGAGTCCCACCTCCAGGGCACTGCCCAGCTTTGCAGACTCCCATTGTGCAGCACCCGCTTCTCCAAGTTCACAACGGAGGGCAGGCGGCACACTCCAACATTGAGAGAACTCACTCTTTCTTGTTTTGATGTAAGCACTTAGGGCCATAAATTTTCCCCTCAGCACTGCCTTTGCCGTGTCCCATAGATTTTGATATGTTGTGCTCTCGTTTTCATTAACCTCAAGATATTTACTGAATTCTGTTGTAATTTTTTCTTTGACTCACTGATTATTTAAGAGTGTGTTGTGTAATCTCCATATATTTATATATTTTCCCTTTTCCTATCCATTATTGATTTCCAGCTTCATTCTGTTATGATCAGGGAAAGTGTTTTGTATAATTTCAATCTTTTTAAATTTATTGAGATTTGTTTTGTGACCCAACATACAGGCTATCTTGGAGAAGGATCGTGAGCACTTGAAAAGAATGTATATCTTGCTCTTTTAGGGAACAAGGCACTATAGAAATCTGTTAGGTCTAGTTCATTTACCATATTATTCAAACTCTCTGTTTCTTTATCCTCTGCCCAGATGTTCTATCCAATGATGACAGTGGTGTATTGAAGCCTCCAACTGTTATCACAGAGACATTTATTTCTCACTTCAAGTTTGCCAGTGTGTTCCTCATGTATCTTGGGTGAGCCATGTTATGTGCATAAGTATTTATTACTTCTTCTTGGTAAATTGCCACTTTTATTAACATATAATGAGCTTCTTCATCCCTTTTAACAGTTTTGCATTTAAAAACTATTTTGTCCAATATTAGTATCACTACTCCGGGTCCCTTTTAGTTACTATTTGCATGGAATAACCTTTTCCAATCTTTCACTTTCAACCTGGTTGTGTTCTTATGTCCGAGGTGAGTCTCTTGTAGACAGCATATAGATGGCTCATATTTTTTATCCATTTTATCAGTCTCTGTCTTTTGGTTGGGGAGTTCAAGCCATTAACATTCAGTACTATTATTGTAAAGGCATTACTTAATTTGTCCATTGTATCCTTTTTCTGTTGTCATATCTTACTATTGTCTGTCTTTTTATGTCTATTTTGTTAATGTGTTCTGTTTTATTTTATTTGCCTCCGTATATTTTCAATACTCTTTTTGTTTTCTCTAGGTACTATTAACTGAGGACTATTTATGGTAGGATTGTTCCCCTGGTGATAACCTTTCCAGATCAGATTCCCCAGCCAAAACAGGGTCAGAGACCCATGACGAGGGTATAGTTCTATTCCAATGTGCTCCAGGGAGGAGATGCCAAAGGCTGCCAACCTTCTTTTTGACATCTCCCCAAATCTATGCTCTCTTAATGTACCCAGCAGATTGCGCTCTTCATCCAGCGGTTCCTCGTTGCCCTAAGGTATTGCTGTGACTTTAATTCTCGACTGACTTAGCCCCTGATGCGGGTATGGTTGAGACTGATGCTGCCAGCTTAGCTGGGATGAAACTGTTGCACAGCTCTCAGCCCCTGAGCTCTGAGTTCTCTTATCATGTGCCACAACCTGTGCTGAGCCCCGAGTGGACAGCGTGAATCTGCCTGCACTGCCCAGAGAGAGACTGTTCAGACTGTGCAGTGTTTCCTCTCCTTCCTGGGGTGCACTGGGACCTGGAGTGCTACAGCCCTTTAAGGTGGACAGGGTGAATCTACCTGCTCTGCCCTGAGAAAGTGATCAAACCCACCCAACTTCTACTCCTACTAGGAATAGGGCCCCAAACAGTTGAATATCAAAAATGCACAGCTGCAGAAACAGGAAAAAATTTAGCAACCAGTAATTTTGACAGGGAAGTTGCAGCTTGAATGACATTAAATATGTGATTTTGAAAATACTGAATTTAGAGTAATTATTGTGCTTTGTGTTGATCTGAAAAACATAACACTGGTTATTGAAGAAGCATCTTCAAAAATATTTAATTCCCTTCAGTCTTACAGATTATGTTGGTTTCTATGCACCCGTGAAGCTTCAATCATTTAGCTCAGCTACATTACTAAAG
>JAQZBX010041592.1:0-22294 GCA_029593785.1 Cabassous unicinctus | reverse complement strand
GTTGAACAACTGGATATGAACATGCAAAGCTTGAATTTTGATCCTTATCTTAAAATATTTATAAATAATTAAGTCATTTAGAGATGTAAATGTAAGAGCAAAACTATACCACTCTTACAACTAAAAATAGGGGTAATTCTTCATTACTTTTCATGTGGCAGTTGATGCTTAGATATGACATTAAAATCACTAGAAATAAAAATAAACAAATTGTTTTCACAAAAATTAAAAACTTTTTAATCAATGAAAACCCCTATCAAGAAAGTGAAAAGATAACCTACATAAAGGGAAAAATAGTTTCTAATCATATATCTAAGATACACATAATAACCCAGAATGTATATATATTTAAAAATCCCTTACCCTTTAACATAAAGACAATCTAATTAAAAATGGGCAAAGTATTTGAATAGACATTTTTTTTCAAGGAATATATGCAATTGGATAACAAATACTGAAATAATGCTCAAAATCTTTAGTTATTATGGATATGGAAATCAACACCAAAATGTGACATCACTTCAAACCTGCTGGTATGGTTATATTTTTTTAAAAATCTAAAATAACCATGGGTAAGGATATGGCAAAATTGGAATCCTTGTACATAACTGGTAGGCATATACAATGGCACAACAACTTGGAAAATATTTATACAGTTCTTCAATCAGATAGACACAGAATTTGCTGATGATATAGCAGATCTCTTCCTTGTATATGTCCCCCAAAATTGAAGAAATGTATTCAAGTAATTGTGTAATAATGTTCATATTAGCATTATTTACAATAACAGGTTGAAACAAGCCAAATTTGTATCACCTAATAAATAGATAATCAAAATGTGTAATATCCATACATTGGAATTTTGTTCAGTCATAAAATGGAATTAAGTAATGGTATAAGCTATACCATGGAAAAGACTTGAAAACATGGTAAGTGTTTTCAAAACTTAGGCCAGATAAAAAAGGTCACATTTTTAAAAAACTCCATTTATATGCAATATCCCAAAGAGGAAAATCAATAGAGACAGAAGGATGATTAATGTTTGGCAGGGATTGAGGGGAGTAAGGAATATGGAATAACTCCTTTTGTGTGCATGAGGTTTCCTTTGAAGTTGATAAAATTTTCTCAAATTAGATATATCATAAGTTGCCTAAAAGTTACCTCCTGAGGGCCTCCTTGTTGCTTTAATGTGGCATCTCTCTAAGCTAAACTCAGTATATAAACATGCTACCTTTGCCCAACATGGAACATGACTCCTGGGGATGAGCATCCCTTGCACCAAGGGATTATTACTAAGCACCAACTAGCAATACACCTGGGAAAAGACCTTGACCAAAGCAGGAAATTGTAAATACAATGAGATTTTATGGCTAAGAGATTTCAAAATAAGTAAGGAGGACAGAGGTTACATTTATGTGTGACAAGACCTCACTGCCACAGTAAATAGTAAATAATGCCTGAAATAGTGGGACTCCTGGGGACTCTAGAAACATCCAGACACTATAGGCAGGGCAGACAGCTCAGGAGTTTGGCACCCTGACAGAGGGCCTAACTTTGGAATTTATGCTCCCAATTGTGACAGAGCTGGACTCATCTGTGGTTTCCCTACATATGGCTTTTCTGTCCCTTCTATTTTAAGCTATAGTTAATATTTTACTTGATAGGTATATGTCCAAGACACTTAAATCTTTGGTCTGTCCACATGTCCATGGGCTCTGAATATCAGCAGAGTTGCAAAACCTACTCTCCTGTTCTTTTGACTCACACAGGACAACTAACAATGTGATAGTGAAGGATAACACCCTTACAAAGAAACAGAGAGTCTGCAACTCCATTCAAGACAGTTCCATCCATCTGTCACAAGGGATCTAAGACCTCTTTCAATTAGAGGCAGAGTGGGCATCAGAATCCCAAAATCCTCAAGATTGTGGAATGAACAATGGAGTTACTATTATTCTATTATAAACTTATTGTTATTCTAGCAATGGAAGAAATTTTAACACTGATGTGGAGGCAGTGGCCATCAGAGGTTCTGTAGAGAGAGAGCGTGAGGAGTAGGTGGAATATGGGGGCATTTTTGGAACATTGGAATTGTCCTGAATGATAATGCAATGACAGACACAGGCCATTATATATTTTGTCATAACGTACAAAATTGTGCATGACAGAGTGTAAACTATACTATAAACTATAATCCAAGTTTAGTGACAAAGCTTCAATATGTGTCCATAAATTGTAACAAATGTACCACTCTAATGTAGGATGTTGTTAATGTAGGATAGTGTGTTAGGGAGAGGGAGAAGAACATATGTTAATCCCCTATATTTTTATGTAACATTTATATAATCTAAAGTTTCTTTAAAAATTAAAAAAAAATTATGGGGCTGGAAGCTGTACAATCTAACAAAATGGCAAAATCTCACCAAAGACAATCTGGAATTTCCATGTCCATATTGGGAGCTGTCCAAATAGACAAAATTACTCATCACTCTAGAACAGGAGCTCCAAAACTAAACAGCTAAATGGAATGCCTACTTTATTTAGTACTCAGAATTTGCTAAGAAATGCAAGAAAGTTTCATTAAAGGACTCTTTGTGAAAGACAAGTGAGAAAGTGTAATGTCAGAGGAATTCTATGTTTTCTTTATTTCTATGTTTTTGTGTCTGACAAAGGCTAAGTAAGTTATAATTGAAGCTATAAGCTCCCTGTGTCTGTCTGTATATTTGATATATGACATTTTCCTACCTCTGAATGCTATTACCAAAGTAACTTATGTAATTCCTTTAAAGAGCTCTATTCAAGTTGGCTTAAGGATAAATAAGCACTTATATATAAATTAATGCTCCTATACTTCCATAAATTAAGGAAAACAAACTTCTAATATTTCCAGTGAAAACAAAGAAGGCGTAGAAGTAAATGCAAATTTCATTTAAAAAAATTAAATTTCACAATATTCAGGTAAACCCTAGGCAATTAGGACTGATTGAATATTAACTAAATAAAAATTGCTATGTCTTTGGAATTATCAATACCATATAGTATATAAGCATACAAGTTGATTCTAGATTGGTGTGCTATTTCTAAATTTATGCAGTCTTCTAATAAAATAATTTAGCATTATACCTACTAGATCCTTAAGATGATCAAAAAATGTAAACTGAGTTTTGAAGGATCTTGCTTTGAAGGCAGTTTACAAGATCTTTTTGATAACAAATTTCAAAGGTATGTAGGATGTGTTTTGTTAAGGGAATGGAAAAGAGTTTTGTCTAAAAGTGAAATGACAGGTTTTTACAGAATGGTAAAGAGGAATATGTAGGACAATCTGATTAGATATAGAAACTTGTAGAAGGTTTTCAGAAAAGGGATTTTATCTGTCATGGTCGTGGGTGGTTAAGATTTGATAGGTTTATAAGATTTTTAAGAGTTTCCTTAGACAGAATCTTCATGCAAAACTAGTATTTGATTTTCTTTCCTTTATGATAACAAAGTGTCCTTGGATTATTGGTCTACTCTTAATAAGAATTAATAAAATGCTTTTCTAAAACATCTAAGGAACCTGCTTAGAGAGAAAGATATTGTATCTTACCAGAAAAATCTCCTGTTCTTTATATCCTTTATATAAATATCATTTAATTGCTTCAGAAAATGTCTCCTCACTTTTGAAATAAAGTATTTTTTACCACCATGCTACTGCCTCTCTTTATTTTTAAAATATTTCATTGTCACTGTCATTAAGTAAGAACCAAATATTGTTTCACAGTTTTCCATAATCCTATTTATCAAAACATCAAAACCTAACAACATCTGACATTTTCCTTCCAAAAATTGAGCCATAAATAATATCTTCTTGATCTCAAACTCTCATTGGGATTTTCCAGAAGGTCCTTGTAAAATCACAAAGGATTTTTCTCTTTTGCCTTATAAAAAGAGCAGTGATAAACCAGTTAGTTTCATTTGATATGTTATCAGTTGCATAGGAAGTGTTATCAAATTATAAATGATCTTGTAACTTTCTGTTGGCTAAATTATAGGATAAAATGTTATTAATATAAACATTTCAGAAATTATATAAAGTTCTTTGAGACTGGTCAATATCCTCAGTGTCCATGATTTGTCCAATTACTGGTAAGTCTGATATTAGACAGTAGTATTATTGGTCAAAATTTCAGTGATTCTTAAATAATATTTTGTGACGAGCTCTCATCTGATTGTTCACTTTTGTAAAACAGCAATAAGTTAACCATGGATATTTTAAGTTTTCTGTCATCTACTGATTGTTTTTATTCTGATGCTTCCCTGAAAACATTTGCAATCAGCTACAGGCCAGTGTGCTTTATCTTCCAAATAAAGGACTCTCTCAGAGACCTATGGGAAGGGTTATACCAAGTACTCTGAAGCATCAGCTTCTAATGACATTCCTTAAATAACTTTGAGAGCATACCACTGTACTGAGTCAAGATCTCTAGAAATTTAATGAAAAAGCTGATAGGATCTTGAGATTGATCACAGAAGATCTAATGAAACACAGATAATTACTTAGGGCTAAATGAACTGATAAAGAATGATCATAGTTTTCTTTGGATTGCTGCTAATATTTTATTGTTCTATTTTCTAGATACAAGGGATCCCTCACTGAATTAAGCTATGTATAATTCACAAAACATTCATCTTTATCTCCTTGCCTGACCCATTCAGAATTTGACTTTTACTGAATATTCTTAATTTTACAGTACTATAATTATTTTCATAGATTCAATCAGGATCTATTCTATTTATTAACAGGAAATAATTGGAGGAAATGGTTATATAACCAAGTCTTAGGGTTGCTAATTCAAGAACACAGAGGAAACTCCAAATCTATTGCATATTACAGCCTCCACCTTGATGCACCTGTCTTTTCTTACACGAATTGAGTTAAAGATTCAGCAGAAACTGTCTAAATAATTATAGTCTCAGGGAACTTAACTCTGAGCAGGCCAAACAGTTTTCCTCCAGAAAACTGACTTCTTATGTGATCCTTCTACTTCATTTTTAACCTTCACCTAAAATGCTGAAATATTATTGACCCCACTACTCTACTACATTTATCCAATGAGGGGATACTCCATGACTATAAGCTGGTAACTTCAAAATTAATGACTCCATACATGTTCTTATGATCAACCCAGATGTCATCCTATTTGTTAATGCTTCTTTTGCTAGAATTGTTAATGGTACATTCCAAACAGGCTATATCACAATTGATTGAATACAGTAGCCATCTACAATTTAATTCCACCAAAAGGATGAACTCTGTGCTCTTACCTAATCCTGCTTTCTATCAGAAGGAAAATCTGTTAACATCTATAGCAGGGGTTCTTTTATCCACTGACCCTTTTGCCAGTCAGGTGAAAACCACAGACCACTTCTCAGAAGGCAGCAGCAGATAGATTTATGACAATCAACATCAGAATGCCTTTAAATTAAAATTTTCAATTCAAGCTCACAGACCCCTGAAATCTTTCCCCTGGCTAAGAAACCCTGATCTATAGTGCTTTCAAGATGCTATAGAATCAAAAAGGGTTCCCCACTTCTTCTGGTATGCCAGTTGAAAGTTGTAGACCAGTAAATTTTCTCCTTTCTACCAATTTCCTCTCATTACTGTTGTCATCATTAAGATACAGACTTACACAAGAATAACTGAGCCTGAATATTAAAAAAAAATGCACTTGCATATTTTCATGCAAAAACAGCCACTAGTAAAACAGCTGTAATTATAAACCTAAATTAATACTGTCTAAATTAACTGAAGAACCTAGCCTTTCCTGGACCAAAATTTTTCTTTTGACCCTCTCTTAATTCATAGCATTCTTTCAGGAAACTCAAATTCTCCCCATATGAAATTGTTCCTAGCAGACCTATCTTTGAGGATAAATTGAGAACAGATGACTTATTGTCATACTATGACATGACCCAATTTGCAAATCTTTAATGCATTGTGCCAAAGATTATCTTCAACAAGTAAAGGACACCTTTCCTGTCCCACATGACAGACACTCCATTAATCATAATCTGTCACCAGGGTAATGGGTCAACTGGAAATGACAGCCCTAGACCCTCATTAAAAGGAACCCTGCCAAGTACTCCTAACTTCTGATAATGCAAATTAATTACAGGGTGTTGAGCCATGGGTCCATAATACTCAACCAAAAAAAATTCCATCGGATTCCTGGACTAATTATGGAGACTTTAAAATCAAATGAGCCAGGAAGGGAAGTAGAAAATGTCACAAAGTAGACTATTTATTCACAAGTTGACAGATCAAGTCTTAACATAAACAAGTCCACAAATAACCTCTACCTTCCTAATACTTACAAATGTATAAAATCTTTATATTTCCCTATGCATTGTCCTTGTACTGGCCTGAAAAGACAATGCCATTGTCTGCTGCTCCAAGGACATTTCAAAGGAAAGTAACCTTACAAACTGTTGGAATTGTCACCATAAACACTAATCTATACACATTGCAAGGGACCACATAGTTCTACCCAAAACAAAGTTCTTTATCACAAATGCTTCAGTCTCTTTGGATCAGACAGCACCATTTTTTTTCATATCAAATATGAATATTAGACCCAAGGTCTTCTTTACTCTGCTTTATGCTTTCTTGGATCTGTAACCTTGTAACCAAAAATTAAGAATTAACAAAAGTTTATGATTACTGAATCATTATATAGATGCTTTTTTCCTTATTTTATAAGTATATTACAGCATAGCCCAAAGCTAATACCTGAAATTACTGAAACTGCCTAGTTCAACCTCATCCTTCTTTATGGTTGCTGCAAACAAGACTCACTCTTGTGTATACTTACTATTGTGATGGTTATTCCAATCTGACTTTACCTTTTTTTAATGGTCATTTCAAAATGAGTCTCACACTTGTATATACTCATTTTTGTGGCGTTTATTCTAGACTAAACTTATATTTGATTATGGTTATTTGAAAACTAGCTTGCATATATTTACTATTTTGATTTTAGCCATTCTACCTTCCTCTGTTTGAATCCATAAAAACCTTAAATTCCTCACAATCAAGGCCATTTGGGCCATTGCTAGACCAATGACCTCTTTGCTATCCTAGAAAATACACTTTCTCACTTGGAACCACAGTATCTCAGGAATTGGTTTTTAAAATGTATTGGAAGGAAAGAACCTTCTTTTGCTGAATATCAACCACACTATAAATACAACTGTTTGAGAGACTTATAAAGATAACATAGAAGAGTTTGGAAAACTTACTCTGATAGTCCAAATGCATCCACAAACTACAAGTTATGTTAACAAGGCATGTCCACTTTCAGGTTCAAAGTACTGGATCTGCAAAAGATTACAGTACAGTTAAATTTTGGTCAGCTCTTCACCTGAACTCTCAATAACACAGACCCTTGGATGCTAAGGACAAATGATAGCATTCCTAGTAATGAATTTATAAACAACATCACCTTGACTGTAGTTATATTGTTCTAAAAGGCAATATTTTATTGTAGAGATTTTATCAAATATTTGTCTGGGCAGTAAATTACATTAATAGCTGATAAATGTCTGGGCAATGTGCATTTTGTCTCCTCACAGTCACTTAGGAATTTATAATAAATCTGAAACTTCTCACTGTAATACTCCCCTCAATCTACAGTCACAGGTAAAACAGGATTTACCCAGGGAGCTAATGATTCTGGGTTTGCCTCTTTTGGCAGATCGCTGCCACCTTGGCTTGGGGTTAACACAAGTGAAAACAGGATTAGATATTTATCAATCACAATAGGAGAAATTACTGAATCTACTGCTAGAGCTATAGCTGCACAAGTCATTTGACTTAGTTAAACTTGTTTTAGGCAACAGCATTGCCAAACTTGTAACTTATTTGCTGAAACAAGGAGGGATTTTTGCCATTGCCATCACCCATTGTACCTGGGTGCACACTTCTGGGGAAGTTAAGACACAATTGCATGAAATAATTAAATAGACCACATGGTTTAAACAGGTAAGGCCATCTTCAAGGCCCTGATTTGAGCACGTTGATTTCATTTGGGTCACATACGGGTCCTGGTCTTGGGTGTATACTATGATGTAGGCAGTTGGGCCTTTTATCACTGTAGTACTCATTATAGTCTCCCTGGTATACTCTTTTCTCTCAAGGGTTTTGCATGTTGTGTCCCCAGCCACTTGTGATTTCTTTATGTCTGGGATCATTTGCCCAGCAAATGATTTCTTTATATCTGGGAAGACATCAAAATGATGATTGTGGAAAAACTGGCATCATGACCTTCTATGAACCCAACATGAAAATAACCTGCAAGTACTACTCCAAGACTTTAGGCAGTAACTGAAATGGGCTCAACACCTTACATTTTGATCACAACTCTCAATGGCTGAGAGCCAGATCAAGCTGAGGGAAATTGTTTAATTAAGTAGGGCATAGATGGAATCCTTAATGCCAATCCCTACATCAGCAAACTGAAGCTTAACTTGGTTTCTAGCTCTTGTAAGTGCTCCTTTCCCCAGAACTCTTGAAGCATAACAAACTGCCATAATATGCCAGGTTATTTCCTCTCCTTCTCCAGGAATCTTGATCTATTTTGTTTGTTTTTGTGCAGATATTTGTCCCCAGCTCTTATGATTTGTTTAAATTCTCTTCCTCACTCTGTGCCCCATTTTCCTTACTCTTTTCATTTCTTGGATTCTCCAGTCCAGCAGCAGTTCATTTCAACCCTCACCCTCCATTTTTCTCTGTATGGCTTTTCTGCCAAAAATTTCTTCCCTTCTAGGTTATCTGCCTCTGAGAGTCAGACAGGTTCATTCCAGAAATGTGAGACCCCCAGAAAAGTCCATTCTGCATTTAATGAATTCCACCAACAGTAACTGGATTGAGTGAGTACACCACGAGGCCATAGCCATTCTGCTGCGATTTTACTCCCCACCCCCCTAAAAGGTCAGCCCTTTTCTTTTCAGCATTCCCCAGCAGCTTTTCAGCACTGGGTCTCTGTGAGCTTCTGTCTCCATACCTGGATATGCATGGGGTTCTAACTCACTACTGTGAGTTCCTTTAAAATCTATTTCCCAGCGAGAAGCATCTAAGCTGCTTGCTGCCTCTGGAGAGCTCCCAAACTTTGCAGGGGACATATTGAGACGGAAGGGAAGAGGTTCGGTAGGTACTGGAAGAAAGTTTCCTACCTGATATTTTTCTCTTTCTTCAATTCAGCATTTATGGAATCCTCTCACCTTACCCAGTGTTATCAGTGGAGGATTTTTCAGGGTACTGCTTCGATCACTGTGTTGATGACGTCAACCCTCCACCATTGATTTTTTTTCAAAAGAGGTACGGGAGTGTGGACCCAGGACCTCATACATGGGAAGCAGGAGATCAACCACTTGAGCTACATCCACTCTCTCATTGATTTTTCCCCCTAACTTTATCTCAACTGCAAAAAATAAAATAATAGACAAAAGACAGCATAAAAATTTACGGAAGCATTAATCTAAATAATTCCGTCCCGTCACACTTATTTAATCCTAAAAACAAACTCAATTGTTTTTACCGTGTTAAGAATGATACATAAATGCCCCTTCTCCCTCTGACTCCTGCCGTGCCTGTAGGGCGGGTGGGCGAGGAGGCAGAACATGTAGGCCCTGGCACCAGCACGGCTGCAACTCCTCCTGTTCCAGCCGTCGCTGCTGCCCTCGCTTCTTGGGCTAAGTCCTCCTGCAGCCCCGCGGCGCCAGGTGCCTTCACTCTGCCTGGCCCCGGCCTCAGTCCACCACTCCCTTAGCTGTCCCGGGCTTCTCCTCCTGCTGCGGAGATGGCGACACCTCCTGCCGGAAGAAGGCTCAGAAGCTGAACGAACAGCACCAGCTCATTCTGTCCAAACTGCTGAGGGAGGAGAACAACAAGTACTGTGCACCTGTGAGACCAAAGGTATCGCTGATGTCGCTGCCCTCGGCTGGTGCCTCCTGCAGCCAGTGACCTTCCTGCCCCTCACGGTCCAAGCGGATGCAGTGGGTTGTTTCCCACCAGTCGGGCCTTGACTAAGGGAGGGATGGTGGACACTGGGCTCCTCAGATGGACACTTACCTCCTCAGGAAGCAGCAGGGAAGTCAGGTCTGTGGGCATCGTCACTGGTTCCAGCCTCCCTTCCTCCCTGGCTAAGGGGCAGAGCAGATTCACGCATCTTGATGCTTGGACTTTCTCTAAGCTTGGACTCTCACTGGGCCATGGCCCAAGCCGGGCTGGATGTGGAACACAGCTGCGGCAGGGCTTAGGGTTAAAAGCTTGCCTTCTTCCCATCTCTGCTCACTGGTAGCCCTGTGGGTGGGGCCACCCTTAGATCAAGTACCCAGGCTTGGCCCTGCCCTGTGACCCTGTCCTTCCTCTCAGTGCTCAGATGCTTGGCTTTCTATGGGGAGCCCTACCGTCTGCCCACCTGTCACCTTCCAAAAAGAGGATGGTGGTCTTTTTTGGTTGGTTGGAGTGTTATTGAATAATTGGTGAGGGGTGAACGTTAGTAATAGTAGTGCTATCCTTTTTACGTTTGAATATTAGCCAAAATGAAAAGAAATTCCATTACTTGAGTATCTTGGACAGTGGGCATATGTTATTGAAGATTTTAATAATTAGATATTTTCTGACCAGGTAGATGGAAGGTGAGTATGTGGATATTGGGTTGTGTGCTTAATAATTGTTGAAGGTTCATTTATAAGTCCAGAGATGGAAAAGACCGACCAAATTTTAGTTTGTTCTGCCACAGCCTTTAAAATAAACTATCTTTAGCCCTTAAAAAAAGAAAGATACCTAAATGATTAAAGATTGGTTAAGTGTCATGACAAATGTCTCCTTCTTAATGAAGAAAGTGAAGAAAAAATGTTTAATCATATTCATATTTCATAAAACTAATCCCATTTTTTTACCTTTAGCATTGATATAGTACCTTCTTTACCATTTCTACAAAAATATTACAATATTACTGGTAACTATAGTCTATAAATTATATTAGTTGTATTTTTCCTATTTATCACCAAATTTTTAGCATCTTGTAGTTGAAGAACATTCTTGTATTTATAGCAGTAACCACCATTCTCATCTACCACCAAAAGCACTATGTTACACAATCCCTAGATTATCCTTAGGCTGTCTTTCAATTAACATTAACCTCCCTAGGCTACATCTTTCAACAAAAATCCCAGGTTATAAATAAGCAGTGTGTGTAATAGTATAATGTGCTAATATCAACTCTTTCCACTACAACATATTTATAATTGACCTTGTTAAATATTCTACATACATTCAGTATCATCTCCCCATTCTTAACCATCATTCTGTCTCCTCTTAACCTATATTTTATAGTGTTATTCCATAAGGTTACTAATCATATTTAGTCCATATTAGTGGGAACACAAAATATTCATCCTTTTGTTTCTGTCTTATTTCACTCAACATAATATCATCAAGGTTCCTCCTTGTTGTCACGTGCATCCTGATTTCATTTCTTCTTACACTTGAATAGTATTCCATACTTTGTAGATACCACATTTTCTTTACCCATTCATCAGTTGATTGGCATTTAATCTGTTTCCATCTTTCAGCAATTGTCAGTAATACCACTATGAAGATGGGTGTGCAAATATCTGTTAGCATCCTTGTTTTCAGACCTTCTGTATATATTCCTAGTAATAGGATTGCTGAATCATAGGGCAGTTCTATATTTACCTCCCTGAGGGACCACCAAATCATCCTCAGCAGAGGCAACACCATTTACATTCCCACCAAAAGTGAAGGAGTGTTCAAATTTCTCCACATATTCTCCTGCATCCATAAGTTTCTGTTTTTATTTTTTAATTGCCATTCTGTAAGGCATGATATGTTATCTCATTGTGGTTTTGATTGGCATTTCCCTAATAGCTAGTAATGCTGAACATCTTTTCATGAGCTATTTTGGCAATTTGTATTTCCTCTTTGCAAAAATGTCTATTCAAGTCTTTTGCCCTTTTTTAAATTAGGTTTTTGTCTCTCTGTCATTGAGTTATATGATCTCTTTATATAACAAGGGATATGTTGTTACTGAAGATTTTCTCCCATTGAATAGTCTGCATTTTCACCTTCTTAAAAAACTGTTTGAAACAAAAAAGTGTTTCATTTGAGGAAGTCACAAGTTCTATTTATCTCTTTTTCTTTCTTTGCTTGTGTTTTGGGTGTAAGGAACAAGAAATCACCACCTACATCAAGATCTTAAAGTTGTTTCCCTACATTTTCTTCTAGGAGTTTTATGGTTCTAGATTTTTACATCTAGGTTCTTGACCTATTCTGAGTTAATTTAAGTTAATGAGGTATGGGATAGGGATCCTTTTCTTTCTTTGAGATTTGGGTATCCAGTTTTCCCAGGACCATTTGTTGAATAGGCTGTTCTAACTCAGCTGGGTTGGTTTCACAGCCTTGTCAAAAACCACTTGACCATAGATGTGAGGGTCTATTTTGAACTCTTGATTCAATCCCATCAATCAATCTATCTTTATACCAGTACATGCTGTTTATTACCACTTTGGTTAAATAATATGCCTTAAAGTTGGGAAATAAGAATCCTTCAACCTCATTCTTCTTTTTTAAGAGAATTTTGGCTATTCAGGAGCCCATGTGCTTCAAGATAAATTTGATAGTAGGCTTTTACAATTTTACAAAGAATTTGCATCAGGATTGCATTAAATCCATAGATCAGTTTGGGTAAAATTGACATCTTAGTGATATTTAATCTTCCAACACATAAACACAGATTGTCCTTCAATTTATTGAGGTCTTCCTTGGTTTCTTTTAACAATGTTTTGTAGTTCGCTGAATACAGGTCCTTTATGTCCTTGGTTGTTTATTCCTAAATATTTGATTATTTTAGTCAATATTATAAATGGATTTTTTCCCTAACTTCCTCCTTAGTATCCTCATTAGTAGTGTATAAAAACTCTATTGATTTTTTGCATATTAATCTTGTATTCTGCCACTTTGCTGAAGTTGTCTATTAGTTCTAGTAATTTTGCTGTGGATTTTCTAGGATTTTCTAAGATAGGATCATATTATCAGGGAATAATGAAAATTTTACTTCTTTCTTTCCTATTTGGGTGCCTTTTATTTCTTTTGCATGCCTAATTGCTCTAGGTAGAACATCTAGCACAATATTGAATAACAGCAGAAATAGTAGACATACTTGTTTTTTTCCCAATCTCCTTGGAAAAAATGGTCTTTCACCATTCAGTACAATGTTAGTCATGGGCTTTTCATATGTGACCTTTATCATATCCAGAAAGTTTTCTTCTATTGCTATGTTTCAGAAAGCTTTTATCAAGAAGAGATGTTATATTTTGTCAAATGCCTTTTCTGGATCATTTCAGATAATGAATTGATTGTTTTTCTTCAATTTATTAATGTGGTATATTATATTGACGGATTTACTTATGTTGAGCCATCCTTGCATACCTGTTATAAAACCCATATGATCAGGGAGAGGATGTTTCTCAACCAGTTGAGCACCTGCTTTCCACATGAGAGGTCCTGTGTTCACTTCCTGGTGCCTCCTAAAAATGAAAACAAACAATAACCAAGGAAATTTAAAAAAACAAGCTCAGGGTAGCCAATGTGGCTCAGTGCTTGAGCACTGGCTTCCAACATACAAGGTCTTGGATTCAATCCCTAGCACCAATACTTCAAAACAAAAAAACATATCATCATGGTGTATAATTTTAATGTGCTTTTGAATTTGGTTAGGAAGTATTTTCTTGAAGATTTCTGCATGTACATCCATTAGAGATATTGGTCTATAATTTTTTTCATAATATTTCTATTTGGCTTTAGTATTAAGGTGATGTTGGCTTCAGAGACTGCATTTGTACCATTCCTCCCTTTCCAATTTTGTGGAAGAGGTAGAGCAAGATTGGTATTAAATAATCTTTGAATGATTTGCAGAATTTACTATGAAGCCATGAGGTCTTCAGTCTTTCATTTTGGGGAGGTTTCTGAGGACTTTCATTTTTTTTAAAATTGTGGTTGACTTGTTGAGGTTTTGATTTCCTTTAGGGTCAGTGTGGGTTGTTGATGGGTTTCTACAACATATCCATTTCATGAATATTGTCAAGTTTGTAGGCATACAGTTGTTAATAGTATCCTCTTTTGATATTTTAATTTCTGCTGGGTCAGTGTTAATGTCCCCCATCTCACTTCTGATTTTATTTGCAGTGTCTCTCTTTTTTGTTGTTTAAATAGCTAAGAATTTTTCAATTTTGTTAATCTTCTCAAAGAACCAAATTTTTTTACATTTGCCAAATTCTAGGTTTTTTTAAATTTATTGAAGTATATCACTCATACATGAACATACATAAATAATGAATATATAGCAATAGTTGTGAACTTACAAAACATACATTAATCATACAGGGCTAGCATACCTCACCCTACCATGTATACCTTGCATTGTTGATAAACATTTTTAACTAATGATTAAAGAGCATCCTCAAAATATTACTACTAACCAAAGTGTTTTCCCCTAACCCACCCTAATATTATTATTTTTATATCATTTATACATGAACATACATAAACAATACATAATATAGTAAAAGATGTGAATTTACAAAGCAAACATTCATAAAATCATACAGGAGCAGCATACATCAACCCTCCACCAACACCTTGTATTGTCATGAAACATTTGTTATAAATTATGAAAGAATATTGTCAAAATCTTACTGCTAATTATAGTCCTTATCTTATATTTGGTGTATTTCCCCCCCAATTCACCCTATTATTATTTTTTAAATATATTTTTATGACAGAAGTTATAAACTTACAAAACAATCATGCACATGCTTAGATTTCCCAAACAATACCCCATCTTTCAACAAAACAAGAAAGAGAAAGAGAAGAGAAAGTTGTGAGCCATCACCCATGTGAATGTAACTTATGGTAAAGTGATAGAGTGTAGTTGTGTATTGAAGGGATAGGACAGAAGGATAGTGATATATTGGGTTGTGTGGTACTTGGTTGATAGGTGGATAGATTGGGATGGGTGGGTTAGAATACCCAGGATACTGAGTGGAGAGGGACCAGGTGAACACTTGGGATTTCTGGGTATGGGGTTGAACGTACAGAGGTGGGACTGCTCTTATGGCAATATGACAATGAAGTGTCACTGCTTTACAGTGTTGGTTGAGGGAGCATTCAGGACAGGGTGCATCAGGAGCAGGCTTCTAGAGAGTGTGCGAGTGTTCATCCTGTCATAATGTGTTCTATCAGTGGGTGGAGACCCACACAATGAGAGGGAAGGAGATGGACTCCCATCTTTGGGAGAACTGATTTGCTCAGAAATAGACAAGTGGGTGTCTCTTAAGAGCAACTGTGTTTCCTAATAGTGGAGGACAAACCAGTATGTCATGACCTCTTGTTGCATGTAACTATGAATCTTGTCATCCAATCAGTCAAGCCAGGGGGTCATCATGGGCCCCAGGGGGGTGGGAGGGAGGAACAGAATAGATCAAAGAGGGGGTATTTAGTGGTCAGTGGAAATGTTTTTCATTACCTTACAGTGGTGGACACAGGACATGGTAAATATCATCAAAATTTATAAAGGTGTATGATCTAAAGTGTAAACCATACAGTAAACCATTGACAATGTTCAGTAGCTGTGTTTCACTATGTGTATATCAGTTATAACAATGCTACCATCCACATACAAAAATGTTTTAATATGGGGTGAAGAAAGGGGAAGGATGTTGGGTATATGAGAGTGTCTTGTATTCTGTGTGTGACTTTGCTGTGAACTAAACTTCTTTGAAAATTAAATGAAAAATAGTGAGACATGGGAGTGAGAGGGGGAAGGTGCCACAGTACAGACTGGACACCCGATATTGCAGTGATAAAAGGCAAAATGACAAAAAAAATTTTTTTAATTTAAAAAATATTTTTTCTCATTTTTTGAATAACTCAATCCTTTAATTTTATTTTATTTTCAGCTTTTTTAAAAAAAGTTTTCATGTAGTTTATCTCTCACATTTAAACATCATTATTATTTCATTTTCCTATTGTATTTGGTTTCATCGTTAAAGAAGCTTTGGATCACAGAATGGTTACAACTGGGGTGGGAGAGGATCATTGGTGGGTGGTGTCAGGGATGGGGGTTGCATGGGAGGAAGTTCACCTGAACATACATAACAGGTATGTAAAATTGTTCAAATGCTCACAGGGCATGGTCACAGTGGGTGGAGAACCACACAATAAATGTGAGAATACTGAATTCCCTTCCTGGAGAGCTCTGCCATATTCTCCAAGGGAGCAGCAACAGTCCCCCAAAGGCTGGGGCAGTGTCTGGCAAAGGAGGATGATCCACCCATGGGCTCTTGTTTTTGATGACTAGCCTTATGAGTCTTTGCTATTGAAATAGAAACTTAGCCTGTTATGGGGTGCCTAAGAGTTGCCTCCTGAGAGCCTCCTTGTTGCTCAAATGTGGCCTCTCTCTAGCCAAACTCAGCATATGAATGCATTACCTTCCTCCCAGTGTGGGACATGACTCCTGGGGATAAGCCTCCCTGGCATTGAGGGATTACTAACAAGTCGCAATGGGCAATATGACTGGAAAAAGACCTTGAATTAAAGGGGCAAAAGGTAAAGACAAATGAGTTCGTATGGCTAAGAGACTTTAAAGTGTGTCGGGAGGTCATCCCAGAGGTAACACTTATGCACATCTCAATAGGACCTCATAGGCTTCCAATGTGGATATCACCCAAAACAGAGGGGCTCCTGAAGGCTCTGGAGACACCCAGGCCCAATATCAGGGCAGAGAGCCCCAGAGTTTCATGCCTTATCAGTGGGCCCTACTTTGGAATCCTTGCTCCTGAGACTGACAGCGTTGGACCCAAATATGTCTTCCCTGCACATGGTCCATCTGTCCCTTCTATTTAAACCTATATACGGTGCCAGAGTTTGTACGTGTACTTCCAGAGACTGGAGTCTTTGGGCTGTGCATGTGCCAGCTGGGCACAGAATCTTGGTGGAGCTGCAACTCCTACTCTACAGCTCAATGGACTCACCCTGGATACCTGATGGGGAGATGATGATAGGCTACGGCCATCCCAGGGAATGGAGAGAGTCTGCAGCTGCAGGCATAATAATCCCATCCATCTTATCCATGGGATATAAGCCCCCTTTCACTTGGAGGTGGAGTGGATATCACTATCTCAGTCTCCACAGGATTGGGGGAAGAGCTAAGGACCAGAGTGGATTTACTGGTGTTCTGTTATAGACATATTGTGATTCACACAATGGAAGTAATACATTAATATGGAGCCAGTGGCCACCAGACACTGTGGGGGCAGGGAGAAGGAAAAACAGTTGTAATACATGGGCTTTTATGGGACTTGGGAATTATCCTGCATGACATTGCAATGACAGATATAGGCCACTTTATATCATCATGCAACATGCAGAACTGTGTGTGAGAGAGTGTGGTCTACAATGTGAACTATGGTCCATGCTTACTGGCAAAGCCCAAAAATGTGTGTATCTATTGCAGGTGATGTGCCACTCTAATGAATGATGTTTATGTGGGAGATTGTGGGAGGAGTGGGAGGTGGGGCACATGGGAATCCCTACAATTTTTGTATAACTTTTATGTAATCTAAGTATCTTTTAAAAAATAAAAAAAATTATTAAAAAAAAAACATCGTGATGGAACATTTGTTACAGATTATGAGAAAATATCATCCAATTATTACCAGGTCCACAGCATACATTTGGCACACATTTTCCAACTCCCTCATTTTCAAAAAAGTACATCTTTGCCATAGATGCAAGAATATTACATTATTACTGTTAACCACAGTCCATAAGTCAATCCAGGTGTATTTTTCTCATGCTTCTCCACATTCCCACCACCATGCAATTGTGATGTACATCTGCTCTAGCTCACAAAGGACACTCTTGCATCTGTACCATCAACCACAATTCTCATCCACCTCTGCGTTTACTGTGCTATTCAGTACCTAGATTATTCTCTGGCTTTCTGTCAATTGGCATTTACATCCCTAGACTACCATTTTCAGCCACATCCCCATTAAAAAAACCAGCTGTTACTCATTATAATGTGTTACTATCAACTCTGTACATTTCCACACTTTTACAATAAAGCTAATTAAAATTTCTATGTACATTAAATATCAGTAGTCCATCTCAGTTCTCCTCTTACCTCCTTCAAGAATCCACCACCTACCACCAGGTCTTGAAAATATTTTCCTATGTTATCTTCTAGAAGCTTTATGGTTCTTGCTTTTATATTTAGGTTTTTTATTAATTTTGAGTTAACTTTTGTATAAGGTATGAGATAGGTGTCCTTTTGCTATGGATATGCAGTTTTATTAGCACCATTTGTTGAATGGACTCTTCTGCCTGAGCTGGGTGGGTTTGACAGGCTAGGCAAAAATCATTTGACCATAGATGTGAGAGTCTTTTTTTAACCATCAATTCGGTTCCATTGGTCTATGTGTCTGCCTTTATGCCAGTACCATGCTGTTTGTGCCACTGTAGCTAGGTAATACGACTTAAAGCCTGGAAATGAGAGTCCTCCAACTTTGCTTTTCCTTTTGAAGATGTTTCTGGCTATTCAGGACTCCTTACCCTTCTAAGTAAATTTGAAAATCATGTTTTAGATTTATTTTTAAAATTCTGGTAGAATTTTTATTGGGATTGCATTGAATCTGTACATCAATTTGAGTAGAATTGACATCTTAATGATATTTTGTTTTCCAATCTGTGAGCATGGAATGTTCTTCCAATTATTTAGGTCTTTTTAAAATTTCTTTAGCAATGAGTTGTAGTTTTCTGAATATAAATGCTTTACCTCATTGGTTAAGTTTATTCCTGAATATTTGGGTTTTATCTGTCATATTTTATTTTCATCACTCTTTTGACACTTTTAGTTACTTTTATTTAAATAATATTTATTTCTCTACTCTTTTCTAGGCCTCTGTCTCCTGTCTTTTCTTTTCAAGCTGTAGCTAACTCTTTAATAATTCCTGCAAAGCGGGTCTCTTGGTTAAAACTCTCTCTGTTTCTGTTTATATGTGAATATTCTAAACCTGCCCTCATTTTTGAAACTCAATATTGCCAGATATAAGATTCTTGGCTGGAAGCTTTTCTCTTGCAGTATCTTAAATATATCATACCACTATCTTCCTACCTCCATGGATTCTGGTGAAAAATCACCACTTAATCTTAATGCATATATTTATATGTTATTTATTGCTTTTCTTTGCTGCTCTCAGAATTCTCTGTCTTTGGTATTTGATATTCTGATTAGTATGTGTCTTGGAATTGGTTTTGGATTTTTTCTGATTGAAGTACATCATGCCTTTTGGACATGGATTTCTATATCCTTTAAAAGAGTTGGGAAATTTTCTACCATTATTTCTTCAAATATTCCTTTTACCACTTTTCCCTTCTCTTCTCCTTCTTGTACACCCATGACATGTATGTGTGCACATCTCTTGCTGTTGTTTAGTTCCCTGAGGCCTTGTTCAGGTTTTTCCAGTCTTTTCTTCATCAGTACCTTTATATGTTCACTTTCAGAGGCCATTTCTTCAAACTTTCCAATCCTTTCTTCTGCCTTCTCCAATATGCTATTATATGATTCCAGTGTATTTTTAATTTCATTTATTGCACCTTTAATTCCCATAAGCTCTGCTGTTTTTCTATGTATGCTTTCAAATTCTTCTTTATGCTCATCCAATGTCTTCTTAATATCCTAAATTTCTTTAGCCATCTCATTGAATTTATTAAGGAGATTTGTTTGAACATATATGATTAGTTCTCTCAACTCCTTTATGCCATCTGGAGGCTTATCTTATTCCTTTAACTGGGCCATATCTTTCTGATTCTTGGTATGGGTTGTAATTTTTTCTTTTTTGCCCTGGCATCTGGCTTACTAGAGTATTTATTCTGGGTGCACTTTTTCTCTTTAGTTTAGGGCTTCCTGCCTTTTCTCCCTTGCTGGTTGTGTAGTAGGAGCCAAGGATATATTTGGTGTTATAAGCTCTGGAGGCTAAAGCTGCCCTCATTGCCCCAAGGACCAATGAAGCTTCTCCCAACTTTCTCTTTTGCCAGGGATAGGGACAGAACCACATGGTGTGGAATAATCCAACTCATGCAGGCCTAGTCTGCAGTTGCCCAGAGAGACTGATGAAGATTCATGTCCCTTTCTCCACTGCCTGGAGCATGGATGGAGTTGCAGGTGTGGGCAGCAATCTATGCAGTGCAGGTCCAAGATGACCATAGTTGCCCTGGTAGACTTCTGATTATTCAGTCTGTGCCAGTCAAATGTACCTGCAGTTACCTGGATAGACTGGTGCAGGGCCCATCAGCTTCCTCCCTGCTAGAGGTGGGGCTGAATTCTAGGCTAGGGCTGTGGGCCAATTTGGGTGAAAGAAACCAGTCTCTACCATCACTGTGATTTTCAGTCAGCCCAGCTTCCCCTCATGTTGGGGTTGGAGTCAAAATAGCAGCTAACAGACTCCTTCTGACTTGGACAGCCTCAAACTTTAACTGTTCTTAGGGTTATAATTTAACCAGCTGTATTTACTAATCACTAGCTGAAGTCAGTGGCCAACCACCTCTTCCTTCCTCTTTTTGGAAAATGGAGCTTCCAATTCCTGCCACAGAATAGCTCCTGGGTGGCTTGCACTGCCAAAGTAGGATGATCACTGGCCTCTGTGGCTTGGCCTGTAGTTTCCCACAGAGGCTGGCTCAGGTCCCCCCTGGTTCTTCTCTGCCTGAGGTGGCCCTGGGGCTTAGGCTAGAGTGGTAATCTGATCTAGATGGAAAGAAGCTGGTCCCTACCAGCCCTGTGATTTTCAGTCATCCGTACCTCCCTTTGTGTCAGGTGCAGAGTTAAGATGGTGGCTATTGGCCTCTTTCAAATTTACCTGTTCTTAGGATTATACTTTAGCCCACCAAATTTACTAATCAGTAGCTGAAGTTGATGCTCAACCGTCTCTTCCTCCCCAACTTTTGGGAAGTGGAGCTTCCAATTCCAGCTGAAGAAAAGCTCCCGAGGCAGCTTCTGCCTCAGTGAGGATGGGCACTGGCCTCTGTGGCATGGACTGCTTAACTTATTAATCTTCTCTGCAGATGGTCAGTCTCCTCCTTCCAGTCTTTAAAGGATGTTGCAAGATGCACTTGTGGTATCCTGGAGCCCCCAAACCAGGACTCTAGATAGCTCTGGGTGATCACCAACTGTCGAATAGCAGGAGCTGATTCTAGGAGGTATTTACTCTGTCATCATCTTGCTGGTTGTCTCAAGAACCAACTTTTGATTCTGTTGGTTTTCTCTTTTGTCTATTTTTATTAGCCATTTTATTTATTCCTGCTCTAATCTTTATTGTTTCAATTCTTCTGCTTGCTTTGGGGACAGTTTGAAGCTTTTTTTCTAGTTCTTCCATATTTGCAGTTAGCTCTTTGTTTTTAACTCTTCTTTCCTAAAGTAAGCACTGAAGGCCAAAATTTCATTCTTAGCACTGCCATGAATTTTTCAATAGGCACAGGGGATTGATCCAAGGATCTTATACATTGGAAGCAGATGCTCAACCACTTGAGCTACATCTGCTCCATGGTCATACATTTTTATATGTTGTATTTTTGTTTTCATTCTTTTGAGATATTTACTGATTTTGCTGGAAATATCTTCTTTGAATCACCGATTATTTAAGAGTGTATTGTTTAACCTACATATATTTATGAATTTTCCTTTTTTTACCTGTTATTAATTTCCAACTTAATACCATTATGATCAGAATGCTTTCTTTAAATTCAATGTTTTAAAATTTATTGAGATCTGACTTATGTCCCCACAAAAGTTCTACCCTGGAGAAAGGTCAATGAGAACTTAGGAAGAATGTATGTATTGTTATAGGGTGTAATGTTCTATAAATGTATGTTTAGTCTATTTCATTTATTATATTATTCAAACTCTCTGTTTCCTTATTTATCCTCTAACCAGTTGTTCTATCCAATGCTGAGAGTAGTGTATTGAAGCCTCCAACATTTATTGTAGAGACTTCAATTTCTCCTTCCAGTTTTGTCAGTGTTTGCCTCAAATATTTTGGGGCACCTAAGTTAGGTGCATAAATATTTATTATTTTTATTTCATCTTGGTGACATGTACCATTTATTAATATATAGTGACCTTCTTTATCCATTATAACAGTTTTGCATTTAAAATCTATTTTGTCTGATATTAGT
>JAQZBX010041591.1:0-22302 GCA_029593785.1 Cabassous unicinctus | reverse complement strand
GGTACCAGACAGGGCACTGAACCTGGGACCTCTTAAGTGGGAAGCTGGCACTCAACCACTGAGCCACATCGGCTCCACTGAGTCGGTTTTTTCGTTTGTTTTCTTGTTGTTTTGTTTTCGTTTTTAGGAGGCACCAGGGTCCAAACCCAGGACCTCCCATGTGGGAAGCAGGCACTCAACTGCTTGAGCCACATCCGCTCCCCTCCTTCTAACTTTTGACATAACTTGAAGGATGAATTCATTTGACAAGACGTGCTGCTCAACTTCAAATTTGTTTCTCTCAAAAGAAGAGAGAAAAACTGATTTTTTTTTTAGTTAGAGAAAAGGAAGCATAGAGTTTATGTATTTTTCATATTTATTTGTAAAAGGTACAATATCCTCTTACAGATACATATATTTTTTTTTTCTTAAATATGGGCCATTATAAAATGGAAGTTATCTTGCAGGATTACTTCACTTGCTTATATCCCTTTAAAGACTTAACAGCAATTCCTTATCCATATTATCTCAAGATAAATACTCTGAAATTGCCTACTAAAACAAGTTCTATTGATAGCAGATAACCAGGGCTCAGCCTTCTTACGCTTTATTTGGATTAATCTCTAATTTATGTTAATGATCTTTCAATTGCTTTATTTCTCCCGATGCTGGGATTTCTCATCATCTTAATGTGTTTCTGCATCCCTAATCCACCCATTTCTATCCTTGGTTGACCATTACCTATAAGGTTTCTGAAAGCTCCTTCCCTTCTCTACCACCTCGCCTCCCTCCCTAGCACTGTTGAGTTTGTTTGGGCCAAACATTTCAGATACTTAGCTTCAATCTCTGTAGGCTTCTAATTTGAAGAAATCACTTTATTGATATATATTTTAATTTTAGTTTTAGTTTTTTTTACATTAATATGCTCCTTCCTACATTTACATTTAATTGTCATTTTCCTAAGGGACAACATTTCTCCCCAATTAACTTCTAAAGACGGATTTTCAGGGGCATCTGCACCACAGAGCAGCAGCTGATTTAGATTGTGCCCAAATGTCCTCAGCAGGAAGCACCATTGACCTAAGCATCGCTTTCACAACACTGTCCCACACACAGCAACAAGCCAGGAGCCTAGCCAGGCCCTCAGCCACCCTGGCTTAGTAAGCGGCTACTTCTAATTATTTTTAAATTATTTTAATTGCTTGAAGCCATTAAGAACACACACTCAACAGTTGTGCACGTAGAAAGAATTGCCAGAGTCTCCCCAAACCAACATTTCCATTGACACAGTCTGATTTAGAAGAAACATCAAAGGCTTGCAAACAAGACCACTGAAAGCATTCTTGCTTCTCCACCCAGGGCTCGAAGTTGTCTAAAACAACGTGATTTCCAGAAGGAGCTGGATAACTGCAGCCCCTGTGAACTCTGACAAAACTGGCTAGACCAGAGTCTGGGGAACTAGGTATTTGCTACTTCTAGGGAGAAAACACATGGAACCCCTTGGCTAAGATTTTGATCTCATATTACCTTAGGAAAAGAAGCCATATGGTCATGGTTCAAAATCTATACAGAGAGCATTGGGTTCACAGAATCTCTAAGGCTTTGAGGGAATTTAAACATGCCTCTGGAGAAGATGTATCAACTTCTAATATAACTAACTTGGGGTGAGGGGGTGATTTAGAATTCAGGAAATGGGATACAATGTGCAGGTACACCACTGGCACATTCCAAATTCTTATGGAAGTTTCGACTTGACATGGTGTGCTGCGGGGAGAAGGAATGGGAAGGAACCCTGCTGTATCCCAAGCATGTAGCTCAATACCTGGCAATGAGTATTGGTCAAATGAGTAAATGATGAATGACTGAATTAGTTAACAAATCCTGTGTCCAAACTGAAAATAAAACGAATTTTGAGTATTTTTACATGCACCCATGCCCATTCTTTCTTCCTTTCTTCTCTAATTTGAAGTAACAGTAAACCTCTTTCTATCCATGATTTAGCCTTCTACCAATGCCCTGGACCCCAGCCTCTCCTACCATGCCAGAGACCTTACTCCAAGAACTGATCTTTTCCACATGCATCTTCAGTGATGACCCTTCTCACATTTATAGTCTATGAAGTCTACCTCATTAATCTCTCTCTGTCTCTGCTACTGTCCTGGTTTGGGGCTTCATCGTCTATCACTTGAACTATTTCAATACTCTCCTAACTGAACAGCAGTTCTGACCATGTACCCAGGATTGTTTCTTTCTCTGTACTTGTCAGGTGTGAGAGGTTCCTCAGTGGTAGATTCATTATTGGTAGGCCCTTCCCTCATAGTCACAAAACAGCTGCCATCAGATCTCAGGAGTGCTTTCTTCCTTGTCACATCCAGTAGTTAAAAGAAACCACCCCTTCCACTATCTCTGGTAAAATAAAGACAAGGTTTTCTTCCACAGGTGTTCACCAAATACCTCCCTTTGTGTCTTCATCTGTTATGTCCACGCTTGAAAGAATCACTGTGACTAAGGGGGCAAGAATATGCTTATTGGTTTAAACGAATCAGGCACCACTCCTATTACTGGAAGTGGGGTCACTACAACCAAGCTAAATGGCTGAAAAGAGTGTGGATTCCCCACATGGAAGCCAGGGTACTGTGAGTGAGAGACAAGGAATAGATGCTGGGAGGCAACCAAAAGTGTCTCGTGCAGGAGCCAAGAGGATAGGATTGATGTGAGGGTCTAAGACCAGAAAGTTGTTCAGGTAGAAAGGGAAAAAGGAAGACCAGAACTCATAGCCAGAGAAGTTAGTAAAGGCAGAAAAAGCCATCATCGTCTATTGGCTAGAGCATGAAATAAATCAAGTTCATAAAGTTCAGTTGAAGCAATAGTTACCTAAGCTGGTTAGTCATTAGAATTACCTGGAGGAGTTTTTGGTTTAATACACTTTTCTTGGTCCCATCCCCAGTGATACCAATTCAGTCAATCTGAAGCTCTTAAAGTGTGTGCTGTTATGTGGAGGATGGGCTGGCCGGAAACAATGGGTGGAGCCATGCTGGATTTCTTGGCTGAAATTGTTGGCTGAGGAGGAAAATTAGCAGGCCAATTTACTGAACTTCCTATCCTTTGATGGGAATGTGAAAGGCAGGCAGAGCTCTGCTTTTTTCTCCAGTGGGAAAACCACATCAGCAAGGCAACAAGCACCTTTCAAAGGTCACACACAGTGAGCTGTCAGCAAAGTCATGTCTATAGCGACAGCCTCTTACTTCCCAGGTACATTGACTTGATTTCTTTGCCTAAAACAGGCAAATTCAAAGCCTTTCATAAATATATGCAATATAACACAAATCTATCAAATGTATCTGTGTTTTTTATCTTGTAGATATAAACAGGTAATGACAATGATTTAATGATTGACACAGATGTGAAAACTTCAGTAAACTAAAAATGTGGGGTTTTTTAGATAATTTGTCACTTATTTCCTCTTTTGTTGCATAGAACTCTTTATTATATTTTAAAGAAAGGAGTCATTGAAAGGCAATCTATGAGGTTAAAGAATAAAAGATTGGAAAAACTCAGAGGTAGAAGTGGGAGCACAGACAGATCTGGAGAGGTACTCCCTCCATAAACACTTGCCATTGAAATCTATCCAATATGTATTTATTTCCTATCTACTTTAATGATCCTTTAATAAAAAAAATTATAAAGGAAAGATTAAGGAACCTAAAAGAAGAAGTAGAAATCTCTAAGTCTCCCCCACTGCTCCAACCTACAGCATTGGTCTAGGTGGGGTGAGGTGGGAGCCTGCAAAATAAAGTAGGTCCTACGCTGTTCTGTAGGACCTCCAGCATGTGCTTCCAGCCCAAAATCATCCAAAGGGAATCTGATTCCATGCTGATGGAGGAAAGATGAGAAAATTCTAATGAATTTTCTTATGTGTCTGTTCCAGGGCCAATTGTTTGAAGATGTTTTTCTTTTGAAGGTCCAGTACATCTTCTTTGGGATTCTAGCCTTCCATGGGGAGGAAAACACCACAGACGGCCCCAGTGACTCTGCACTAACTTTCCATCCACCAAGCCCTTCATTTCATTTTGGCCAAAGATCAGCATTGATTCAGGTTGTTGCCAGCTGTGCAACAGCTGTGAAACTCAAGAAAACCACACTGAGCTCAAGAGGCTAAGAGACTTTATTAAATCAGGAAGAAAAAAAAAAAAAAAAGAGAACAAAACACAAAAACCCTGGTCAGGGGTTCCTTCTCTCCCACCCAACCTCCTCTAAATAATTGTATGCAGTATTGATGATGTGGTGTGTGATCAAACTCAGATTTCACACTTCTCCAGGACTTAATTAAAGACTTTCATTTCTAAAGAGGAAGAGGCCATAGAAACTAAGACTTGCTCACACTGCTTTGAAGATGGGGTGGGGATGGGATAAGAGGTTCTCATTTGTTCCAGCAACCAGGCAGACTGTCAGCAGGCAATCTCTTTTCTCCCCAAAGTCAGGGACTAGATAGGCCTCTTCAGAGAAGTGAATTTTGGAATTGAAACAAAGCTCTTCAAATTGCCAAGACTTGACAGTGTGTAGACTACCTTGGTACCTTAATGAAATGCTCCTCCCAGGGTCCAAAATTTATGGAACACTTATAGAAAATGACTTTCTAATGCTTTGGGTAATAACTCCGCTAAGAGAGTTCTAAAGATAGATTCATGTTTTATTTACAATAGTTTATATAGAGGGTTGACAAATGAAGGATATATTTGCACTAGTTACTATTAGCCAAAAATGAAATAGAATAACTAATTTGTAACTCCATGAGAAACATCTTCATTGCTCAAAAGGTAGATACTCATCTGAACTTTGTTGATGGTGAGACTGCTGTAATGGTCATAGCCAGTAACAAGATTTTTCACACTCAAACTTCATCTGAAGCAAGATGTGCAGAATAGACATGGTTCACAGCTACGTCCTAAATCTTTGTGTACTTTTTCACATTGGCCTTGACACATTAAAATTGTTTCCTGCTTGGCTGTATCAAACATGAAGACGTGCAAATTGCATAGCATATGAGATGTAGTATTTTCTCAGCAAAATCTCCCTTCTAATAAACTTTTGAATGAGATTATTGGAGGCTTAGCAGTACGTGGAACCCATAATTATTTTGTAAGAAACAAAAGTGCCATTTTATCAGTGTTAAGTCACATTAGTAGGATGTAAGCTATGATATATTTAGCTAGAAGAAGGGGTGGATTTGCTTCTCAAGCCAGCTGAAGATGAACTGGAGCTGTGTGCATTGCAAGATGGCCAGCTGGATTTAGGGGTACAGCCTGTGACTGGAAGAAAGAGATGTTGACTGCTCTACAGGGAAATAAGCCTGTCACCTGGGACTAATTAGGACTCACTTGTGAATCAGTCCATACATCTATTTTTTAAAGCAAATGTTCATCTTGCTTTGAGGACCCATGACTATTTTATAAGAGAAATGGACATATGCTGTTACAGCTTCCAGATTATTCTTCATTTAGTACAATGATAAATTCATAACTTTTCTTGTTTTGACAAGTAAAATTTCTGGTGAATGTCTATGTTTTAGCCTAGCTTACAGGATGGAGGCAGTTTCAAACTTACTCTAATATATGCATCGTTCTTTATATAATTTCCCAGAGTTTTCTAAGAGAAAATGCTTATGCAGTCCTTTAGAATAAAAAAGCTTCCCTTAAGTTCTCCAGTCAGCATTTATCGTGTTATTGAATGTTACTTTATTTGACTGCCAAAAAAAAGTATTACTTAATAAAATGATATATAGTCAGCAGAGACTGGGTACAACTGTATGAGTGTGGTGACTTTTTGCCGTAAATGACCAGTCAGTCACGCATTCTTTAATTACCACCCCAGTGTGATTATTGCTTTGTCCTTTGAGTGGTCTGCGGGATAGACAACTACCAGGCAGGTCAATCAGAGAATCCATGTGGACACTGCCTCTGAACTCCTACCCACCTTTTATTCACCACTTCTGAAGGTAATTTTTGCCTACCTTACAATTTTCAACAGCTATGCCAAAGTGTTTCCAGAATCACAGATGTCCAGGGGGCTTGATTCATTCACTTGTATAAAATATAATGAGCTGAGGATCTTGTCTTAGGGTCCTTGATCCTGCTCTTTGTTTCTTGTAACAAATGTGTTGCATTTGCATATTCAAGGTACTAAGGCCTTGTGTGACCAGATTGGGTGACCTGACAATCCAAGGAAAAACCATGGATTTTATGAAAAACTGGAAGAGCAAGGCTGGAATCGGTGATTCCCTAGTCATTATCCAGGCAAGAATTAAGTCTAGAAGGAGGGGCTCTTATGAAAGATTGAATAGTCCTACTCAATGGGACCCTCTGGTCTGAGGTCTAGTTGTGCCCAGCTGACGTCCAGGAAACTTAACAGAGCTGATGATACAAACTGCTGTAGCAATAACTCCCAGGAAGGAGCACATAAAAGTAGCTCAGAGGTGGGGAAATCATCAGTAGGGCAGCCTACTCTATCTTGCTTATTCAAAAGGCAGTGAAACCATCTTTAATAGCTCTTGGCATTAGAGCTTCCTGGTCCAGACTGTACATGACCTCTGGATCCCTTAAAGTCTCTTTGTGTCTGTGTGTGTGCATGTGTGCATGCACGTGTGTGTTGGGAGTGGGGTGGGTGGGGGTGATAACTGGGTGGTCAATAATACCAATTCTGCTCATCTCTGTCATTAACTTGATCTCCACTCCATCTGAATTTTTTCTCAAAGGATCTCACACTGGCTGCTGCTGAGAGGGAAGCGAAGTTTTCATTGAGGCCAAGGGGCTAACTGCCAGTAGGAGTTAATGATGGGGACAACTCAGAACACCTCACCTCTCCACCTTCCAACCCACCTCCCTGCCCCCCCCACACACACACATATACTCAAGGCCCCTCTTAGGCAGAATCTTGGCTGACTCTCGCTCTTCCCCTCAGTAAAGCCCAGAGGATCCCTACTTAATTGCTGACTGACTAGAACCTCACTTATGTAGGGTCACAATCAGGACAGGATCGCTTCTTAGCCTGGATCCTACCACCACAACCAAAGCGTGCCTAAGACAAAGGCTTCCTAGGTGGTTCTTTTGGGATGTGTCCTCAGGGAGGAGTGGTGAGGGATGGGGGAGTGAAAAATGGAAGGAAGGAAAGAAAAAAGGATGCACTAGAGGATGGGCCTCCACTGCATGGGAAGACCACTTGATGTGGGACTCCTGAAGGGCCCTAGGAAGTGAGTCTCAGAGCCATCCATGTGACTGAAGGACAGACGGACAAGCATTTATCTTGCAGCTTCTGTCTCCCTTTGGCAAAGGGTTGCTGCAAGAGGTTTCAAGTCCCCTCTGTTTCCACATTACAAGGCATCCCATATACCATGGAGTCAGAGAGGCTGTAAGATCCACATCAGACAGGCCTGGGGCACACTTGAGATGAGGTGCTGAGAGCACAAAACAAGATAGAGCCTACCTGGAACTGTTTGCCATATCTGGAATCAGAGGTGAGGTGAAGTGGATGTGAGGTAGCGCTCAGGCATCTTGGCGTAAATAGCTCAACTGCTAACTTATCCCACTACTGTTCTTCTAGTCTGGGGTTGGGCTGTGTGAGGCAGGGGGAGGGAACTGGAGAGACAGTCAGTACTGAGTTGAGGAGGGAAGGTGGGCTGGAGTCTCACAAAAGCCTGCAGCCATGGCTCTTTTTGATTCCTTACATGGAAGTGAAGATCCCTTCTCCCACCCCCTGAAATGCCAGTGTGGTCTTTTAAAGGTTCAGGTGCTACCAAACTGGCTTCCTTGACCCCTGCAAGGAGATCAAGAAGAGGCAGCAGGATGGGAAGGGAAAATGTGGGGCTTGATTTCCTTAAGCCTTTAGTCATATAATTAACAACTTATACGAAGCTTCTGAAAGACCAGATATTGTGCCAGGTTTTATAGACACTGGCATGAACCAACAGACTAGTCATTGCCTCCTTAGAGCTTATAGTGTCTGGTTGACCAAGGATATTTGACTGCCTAAGCTAAAAGTTGCCCTCCATAGCTGATTCCCCTTTCTCCAGCCTTATTAGTTCCCACTTTCATGATCTGGCACCTTCAGTAACAATCTCTATGAATTTTATAATGAAAATGAATTTTCCCTCCCCCCTACCACCAATAACAGATATGTCTATTGTTTAACTTTGGAAAATTTTACCTTCAGAGAAATTTATTAGGTAGGAAAGTAGGACATTGCCTATGCAAAAAGAATACAGGTTACAGTAGATGCTCTCGAGAATTTACAGCATCAATTTAGGACCCTGAAGTTGCATTTTATTAAGCAGTGCTTTGGTCACTGGGAAGTAGCTCAGGCTTGAGGAGAATCCCACATCCCCATGCAGTGTGGAAAGTTGACATGTTGCAGATAAAAGATGGCTTGAGGAAGACTTGGGAATCCTGCCCTCTCATCTTAACACTGTTCCTGACTAATAGTGTGCTTCAGAAATTTCGTTAGTATTTCTGGCCTCATCTACCCACCTCTAAGATAAGGAATTTGGACTACATTATCTCTAAGTCCATTCTATCTCCCACAGTCTATGATCCCACTCCTCTCTGTTCACACAGCACAAGGCCATGACAAGGATATTAATCAAACTTGACTATTAACTTACCAAGAGGCCTCGAGATAGGTTTGCCATCAAGGCAATGTTATCCTGTTTCCACTGTGCTAGAGATAAAGGAATATGCTCAAACTCTCAGCTACCAGATCCCTGATACTTTGGCTTAAGAGATGTGCTACATCTGGGATTTGCTAACTTGAGTCAGCAAAAACTTTCTATTCCCTTGAAATGACTTCCTGAAGTCATTTTTCACATGGTTTCAACTTTCTAAGATGTTCTGCCATGAAGGCCTTTTCAGTCAGCAGTCGTGAATCCTGCCAAACTTTGCTTCTCCGGGACATTCTGCCAGGTTCTACCTTGTTCCCATGAAGTCAAGGACCATGGACGTTACCACCCTTTGAGGAGTAAAAGTATTCTCTTCTCCTTCGATCATATACAGTGAATATGATGGTCAGTGCCGGTGCCCTTGAGCACATTTTGCAGAGCTCGGCATATTGGCCATATACTCTCATTGAGAGGCTAGAGAAACAGGAAGTTGATAAACCAATAACCCTGCTGATTACTGAAAAATCAATACATGCCAAATAGAAAATAGAGGTCCTGTGATGAACAACAGAAGCGAATGGAGATGCAGAATTCTGAAAGAGCAGAAGTCACAATCACAGAAGATATGAAAACCAAGGCTTCACTGTATGCTCAAAGCAACATTTCAGTTTGCCCGTTCACTATCACTTCAAGGACAGTATTCTTTTCACGTACTGTATTTGTCACAATATCATTATATTTTGAAGTCCCCATTTTTAAGTTAAATTTGTTTGTTAAAACAGTCAGAGTGAGAAACAACCAGCTGGTCCAAAAGATGAGAAAAACCCAAACACACATTACAGATGGACTGTTTAAGAAAAAAAGATTAAAAAATGGAACTCTAAGTGGTTGTAGAAGAAACACACCAAGAGACCCAAGCTGACATCCAAATTTGGGAGACTGTCAAACAGTTTCTAGGTTTTGACTAGCAACGTTAGCTCTGCTTTAAACCAGAAGAGCCCAGGGAACATGAACAAAAGTGCTGAATGCCATTACCCTGGGTCATTCCAAGGTACGTGGTGGAAGGCATTTGTTCATCTCTATTTTGCAATAGTAAGGAAAGAAATATGAGAATGTTTCCCCAGTGCATAAAGTAATATGTAATCATAGCCATACAGTAAATGTTGAATGAATGAAAGAATGAATGAATGACATATAAAAACACGGCTTCTAGTTCCATCATTTTGAGCTCTGCAGCAAGTGATTTCACCGCATATTTTAATTTCTGATCTGCTGATTATAAGCAGGTAACCATGTTGGGATGAAATAATATTAATGCTGAACTTCATGTGCAGAAAGAGTACCTGTGGCCTCCACCAGTCTTGACGGATGGCTATGAGTCCTCCATGCTTCTTCAGCAGGTCTATTTTTCCTTGAAACCAATGACTGTCATTTGGAACATGGCTGCTCCACAGGTGCCTTGATACATAGCACAGCCTCTTTATCACCCTTCTCATCCTAACTGTCTTACTCTCCCAGGGCTATCATAACAAAGTTCCCCAAGACAAGTAGCTTAAAACAGCAGAAATGTATTTTTCCACAGTTCTGGAGGCCAGAAGTCTGAAACCAAGGTCTTACCAGATCGTGCTCTCTCTGATGGCTCTAGGAAAGAATCCTCCTTTTCTTCTTCCTAGCTTCCATTTGCCAGAAATCCTTGGTATCCCTTGGCATGTAGCCGCATCGCCTCAGTCTCTGCCTACATCACAAGACCTCTCCCCAGTGTGTCTCTGTCTCTGTACCTCTCCTCCTCTTCTTCTACGTTGCCAATCATATTGGATTAAGGGCCCACCCAACTCCAGCATTACCTCATTTTAACTAATTGCATCTGCAATGACCCGATTTCCAAATAAAGTCACATTCTGAAGTATTGGGAGTTAGGACTTCAACATATCTTCTTTAGGGGACACAGGTCAACCCATACACTAACTGAACTAATCCTCTCTACATCTAATCACTCATATCTTTGTGACTGAACCTCACAAGTATCTCTTCTATGCATTTTTCTGTTTTTTGCCACTGCTTTCAGCAACCACCAGCCAAGATTATGCACTCTTATCTCTTAGGAGCCAATAGTTATAACTCTCTTTTGCGCTTCTGTTTGTATGATCACTAGTGGTCCACTTGTCCATCTTACATACAAAAGTGTAAGTTGCTCATGGGAAGGAATAATTCCTCTTTCACACCTTTCAACTCTCCCTTTGCCTGAACATCTAACCACAGCACAGAGCTCTTGTTAAATAGATACTCCATAAATGCCTGCTTTCCAGTGTGGATAGCCCAGGGATAGACTGACCAACTGGGCAAACCTTCACCCTCATGTGAGGACCATGCCTGGGGGAGGGCAAGGGACTGAAGGTAGTGGTGGTGTGGTCTGACTCTTGTGGCCAGGGTCGGAGGGGTCAGTTACTAGGGAGGTGTATCGGGCAGACAATAACAATTGATATACATTATCTTAGGGAAGTAGAAAGTTGAGGCAACTCATGTCTCTTGTACTTTATTTTTTCTCCAAATTAGACAACAGAATAATTTGCTCATTTTTATAGAGTGGGTAGTGCTTAAGGAAATTGGTGGAGTTGCGAGATAATTGTAGAAGGGAACAAGAGACAAGATTCATTGGCAAGAGTTTCTCTTCTACATGTCTGAGATGCTGGAAATGATTCAGACTTATTGATTTGGTCTTATACATTGTGTCTTGCAATACCTTGGTCTTCTTTTCAAAGCCAAACTAAAAGTTAAGTAAGCATGAGAGAGAAAAATCTGAGAGAAAGCAGTAAGGATTCAACAGAGTTAATTTGCTTTAGAGGGTAATATGCTGATGGTAAGGGCTTAATGACCACTGTTATTCCTTCAACTAATTCTTTCTCTGTCTAAAACATGCCGAATATAAAAAATAGTTCCCATTAACTTGAAGGTCTGACCGATGCTGCCTAAGTTGCACACAGTCCCTTAAAATGGGCTGATCTTGCCTTGCGTTCCTGAGTCTGCTCCTCTGTGCTCCACAGGTCTGCGTGACCGTGTTTCTGAGAGGAGCCATCTGCCACTGTGAATTTACAGTCTCTTCCAGCAAATAGGGAAAGTAAATAGGGAAAGCAGGAGCTAAATTTCTCCCACTGAAAAACTGACACAGCACAAACCTGCTCTGGAGAGATTTTTCAATTGTTGTGCCCAGTTTTAAGTGGACTCGTTCCAGGTACACCTTGTTTCACCCTGATATCTTCTGTCTGAAAGAAACCCATATGAAAAGATAGCTTTTCAACTGATCTCTGATTTCCTGGAGTCATGCCACATTGCTTGATCTTTCAGCTGAGTGAAATGGAGGAAATTTAGCTTGAGCCTTTACTGCTCATTCTACAGGTCCATGGAGGAACCACCAAGTTTCTATGCATAAATTTATTACATTATTAGCTAGTCTGTGGACTGTTTGGGGAGTATCAGGAATTATTTTATACACCATAAAGTGCTCAGAAAGTGCATTTTGCAAATAATACCATGATATGAAAATGCATTTCAATGGCTCTCTCTCAATGAAATTTTCCCAACTGTACCATCATGATATCTTAAAAACAATGTTAGGTCAAAGTCACATATTGCATCTTAGATGAAACTCTTACGACCATTCTCTCCACAGATATATATTTATCAACTGTCTATAGTGGCTAACAGCTTGTTCTCTGGAGTCAAGCCCACTGAATTCAAATAGTTTTCCCCAAAATTAATACTCATCCTTGGGAAATGTACTTAACTTCTTCAAGCCTCAGTGTCCTGATCTGTGAAATGCTGATAAAACAGAATTACCTCACAGAATATTTAAGAAAATTGCATCGGGCAATTGCATGTAAAGGACTTAGGCACATATTAAGTATGAGTAAGTCTATACCTCTTAACCATTACTATTATTATTTTAAAAGGTATACAGGTTTAAATATCTGTAAATGTTCTTTATTCTTCCCATAAATATTGCCTGTCTTAATCTAGTATCCTGCAACTTGGAGCCACACCATTGTTCCTTACATCTGCAATACAAGCAGAAGCCAAGGAAGGCACACTCTATGTTTATCACTGATCTTTGCAGTTTGGAGCTACCGTTGGGTCGCCCGGGTCTGCAGTGCACTCAAGATGTGTGTGAGGAAACCAGACTGAAGAGATAATCACCAATCTATTGAAAAGTATGGTTCACTCACTCTTGGCCAGTACATGATAGGACTCGATCTGCAACATCTCCTGAATTCCGGCTTCATCTCATGTACCTCCCCACCCTCCAACCCCCCACCCCCACCCATATGAAAGGCCGCCTCAGTCACACACAGGTGCCGAAAATCATGTCAGTCTCAACAACCTAAACCAGGTATTCTTAACAAGGGGTCCAGGAGCTTGAATTGAAATTCAGAAAAACGTTATTCTTATGGGGACATGTTGGAGCAGGTGTGATCTATTTATTAAATAACACACAGTATAGTGTGGACTTGGTAAGGGGTCTGTGGTTTTCACCTGACTGGCAAAGGGATCCGTGGAACAAAAAAGGTTAAGAACCCCTGACCTAAACTGATATGTTTGCATCTGCTTTCTTCCAGAGAAATCTCCTGGCGAGTAGGAGCAGATTTCACTTGGGAACCTTTTGAAGATTATCTCAGACTCATTCTCATTTTGAATATCAGTTATCGCCGCAGAGAATCTTTCAGTGTAAGTTATTTCCAGCTGCCTTTGTAGAAAATGACAGTCTGTCCTGAGAACTGTTCATGGAATTACTGTAACTCATTTGTAGGGGTTAGGTTCAGTTGATACTTAAAGACAAAAAGCTGGAAGTTCTCAGATTTGTAAAATCAGTTACTTTGAAGGTAGACAGGAGGTTTCCCCCACTTTTCCTTTTATTTCTTTGGCTTCTTTTTTCTCTCTCTCTCTTCCCATTTTTCTTTTTTAAACAATCAAGAACACAAGTAATTGTCACCTTGGTATCTGACTTCAGAGATCTAGAAGGCTCTTTATTCTGGGAAACACGTAGGCTGAGCATTCCTGAAATGGAATCGACAAAACCTGTGCATTCCCAGGTGTGAAGAGGTAATTGCAGGTGCAAATCAGTGATGGCACGAACAACAGGCAACTTGAATGTAATAAGCAAGCTGCGTCCTGACGCCTTGGTGCAGCACTTTGGAACTCGTCTTTTTACTTGAATTCATTTGCATTTCTTCAGTATGGGAGGTACATAATGAAACGCTCTTTTCATGTTCCGCCAGGCTCATCAGTCTCTCACAGGAATTTTGCCTTCAGCTAGTCCCAGGTTACTCATAGGTGTGTGTGTGTGTGTGTGTGTGTGTGTGTGCACGCACGTGCATGCCTGTTGCATTTAGGAGGAGCTACTTATGGTATTGATGCTCAGATTTTGGTCTTTCAACATAAGAACCATTGTTTGAAAACTCTGTCAAAATGCAGGAGTTTGAATTATTTCAAGAACTCTGGAACCACATGCATATGAAGAAAGTGAAAGTCAAGAAGTACAGGAAGACGTCCGGTCATAGATGTAGAAAGCTTGACCTGTACCGCGTGCCTGAGCTGATGCACATGATGCTACTCTCCTAGCATTTCTTCTGCTTTGCTTTTCTACCGTGCATCATGCTTTTTTTCCTGCTTTTCTCCCTCACCTTTTTCTCTTCCAAGAAAATGAGGAGAAAGGGGTTAACCTAGCTGAAGAAGATGAACGAGGACAAAAAGGAACTGAAAAGGAAGAAGGAAATTCTCCAGTTTCTATTTTGTCCCCAGCTCAAAGTCTGGGCAAAGTTACATACTTTTTGGAACATTAAAGGTAAAAATAATAGCACCCTATTCTTCCAACTCCATTTCAGGAGAGTCCACTCTAATCCCAGGCACATCAGGAGTCTTGCCCTCTCCAGAACTGAGGCTGCAAGGGATTTGGGAAGCCCAGGTCAGCCCTGCTGCTTTTTCTTGCCAAAACAGGATTGCTCCATGCTCACTGTTTAAAATTCTGCCTCCCCCTGAGACACAGAAATTGTCTCCTAATGTACAGGAAAGCCCAACTCACCTCACATAAGTAATGGAAAAGAATTGCATTTGAATCCCATACAAAGATATTGTAAGACAAACACTTCCTATTGCTGTAGTAACAAATTCCTGCAAACTTAGTGGCTCGAAGCAATGCAAATTTACTATCTTATAGTTCTGGAAGTTGGAAGTCCTAAACGGCGCTCACTGCACTAAAATCCAAGTATCAGCAGGGTTGCATTCCTTCTGGAAGCTCTAATGCAGAATTTGTTGCCTTTTCTTTTCCAGCTTCTAGAGGCCACCTGTATTCCTTGGCTTATGGCCCCTTCTTCCATCTTCAAAGCTGGTAGTATAGCAAGTCAAATCTCCCTGTGACTCTTCTTCTGTATCCCTCTTCCATTTTTTGTAACTTTTTATTTTGAAATACTTTCAAACTTACAGGACAGTTACAAGAATATATAAACACCATACAGAAAACTCTAACATACCCCTACTTGCCCTAGATACTCAGATCCACCAATTTTAACATTTTGCCACATTTAATGTATCATTCTATCTATCCATTTATCTATCTTTATATCTATCAGTCTATCAATCCATTTTCTGAATACTTGAGTGTAGGTTGTATACATCATGCTCCTTCAAATACTGCCATGTATATTTCCTAAGAACAAGGATATTCACTTATGCCTTAAGTGCAGTTATCAAGTTCAAGAAATTTAACATTTATATAAAACTTACAGTCAATATTCTAGTTTTTTCTCTGTGCCCCAATAATATCCCTTAGAGTCTTTTCTCCTCCTTTGCTAGATCACATCCAGTATCATGCATTGCATTTAATTGTCATCTCTTTAATTGCTCTTTTTTAATTGTGGGAGCAGATAAACATAAACTTTCTTACTTCATCTACTCCCAAACATACCATTAATTGGGATTAATTACATTCACAATATTGCCATACCCACCTCCCTCCTGAAACCTATATTCTAATTTCTGTCTCTATGAGCTTACGTATTCTCTGGCATTTTCTTTGTAGTTACCATGGGTCTCAAATTTCACATTCTGCATCTATAACAACCTTGTTTGTTTTTATACCAGCTTAACTTCAACAGTACACACAAACCACGTTCCTATGCCCCTCTGTGCCCCCACCTTTATGTAGTTCTTGTCACAAATTACATGTTTGTACATTATGAGCCCCAAACTATTGATTTATCATTATGTTTTACGCATTTGCCTTTTAGATCCTGTAGGAAGTAAAAAATGGAGTTACAAACCAATAATACAATAATACTGGTATTTATATTTAAATGCTGTTATCCTCACTGGAGATCTTTGCTTCTTCATGTGACTTGGATGTATTGTCTATTTTCCTTTTCTTTCAACCTGCAGAACTCTCTCTAGCATCTCTTGTAGGATTGTTCTAGTAGTGACGAATTCCTTCAGCTTTTGTTTGGGAATGTCTTAATCTCTCCCTCATTACCGAACAACAGTTTTGCTAGATATAGAATTCTTTGTGGGCATTTTTTTCCTTTCAATCCTTTAAATACGCCTTCCCACCACCTTCTTGACCCACGGTTTCCAATGAGATATCCGCACTTAATCTTATTTAGGCTCCCTTGTATATGACATGTTGCTTCTCTATTGTGGCTTTCAGAATTCTCTATCTTTGGAATTCATCAGTTTGATTATAACATGGCACAGTGTGCGTCTATTTGAGTTTATCCTCTTTGGAGTTCATTGAGCATCTTGGATGTTTATAATCATGTCTTTTGCTAAATTTGGTATGTTTTTAGTCATTATTTCTTTGAATAGTCTCTCTGCCCCTTTCTCTCTTTCTTCTCCTTCTGGGACTCTCACAATGTATATATTACTACTCTTGATGGTGCCCCACAGGTTTCTCAGTCTCTGTTCACTTTTCTTCTTTCTTTCTTCCTTCTGCTTCTCAGACCAAATGATTTCAATTGCCTTATCTTCAAGTTCTCCAATTCTTTCTTCTGCCAGTTACAATCTGCTGTTGAACCCCTCTAAGGACTTTTAAATTTCTGTTACTGTGTTCTTCAGTTTTGTTTGGTTTCTTTACATAATTTCCATCTCTCTGTTGATATTATTTTTGTGTTCATGACTTATTTCCTGATTTCCTTTCATTCTTTGTCCATGATTTCTTTTAGCTCTTTGAGCATATTTATGACCTTTTGTGTTTTGTTTTGTTTTTTTAAGTCTTTCTCTGGTATGTCCTAGATCTGGTCCTCCTCACTGATGGTTTCTAATGCTTCAATCTTCTTCTTTACCTGGGCCATCACTTCCTGTTTCTTTGTATGTTTTATAACCTTTTGTTGAAACCTAGACATTTTGATATTTTAATGTGTTATCCCTGGAACTTAGACTCTGAGGCATCTGTTCCTTAAGCTTGTATCCAGCTAGTGTTATGACAGAGCTTTCCTTGATGGCCAGGACCTAAGAAAACAATGGGGAAAAAATAAGGAAAAAGAGAAAACACTTTTCCCTGTCTTTGCTGATTGATGGTGCTAGTTGCTCTCCTTCAGGGTTTATCCATGCAATAAGTTATCAGTTTAGAGAATAGCTCCAGGCCAAAAATTAGGGGCCCCTGATCCTTTCTGTGCATATGTCTTATCTTGGACAGTTACGTGCAGCCCTAGGAATTTTCCTGTTTACACAGTTCAGAATATCCCCTTTTCCCTAGGAAACAGTTTTCTCACATCCCAGGCACTGCACTCTATGTCCTACATCCAGCTATCCCTTGGTCCAGGCAGCACAACTTAACTGTTTTCCCACAGCTTTCTGCAAGAGATCTCTATGAGCTGCCGTCTACATGCAAGGCAAGTTCGGTTATGTGAGGTCCCTCAGGCCACCACCAACAGACCGGACTAAACATACATGCTCCCGGTATATAAGCAAGGTTTTCTCTGCTTCCTGCAGAACCAGAACTGGTGATCTGAGCTCAGGGAGTATAGGCCCAGCTCTGTGCCAGGTCAGTGAGGTCCTACTACTTTTAAGTAGCTTTTTTCTTGATTTGGCATGTGTCCTGTTACTGAAGTCTACCTCTTTTCTGGCACTTTAGAAAAATGTTTCTGCTAGTTCTTACTTGTTCAAAGCTTCTGGAGTAGACGGAGGACTAAAGTTTCTCACTGTGCCATCTTGAATGGGTGGGGCAGCCTCTTCTATTTTTAAGGACTTTCATAATTACATTGGGCCCACCAAGATAATACAGGATCATCTCCCTATGTTAAAGTCAGTAGATAAGCAAACTTAACTCCATCTTCAAATTTAATTTCCCTTTGCCATGTAATATAACATATTCATTGGTTCCTGGGATTAGGTGATAGGCAGCGTTGGGGACCACTGCTCTGCCTACCACAGGGAAAAACAGGAAAACTCAGAATTACAAACATACAGAAAATGGAGACATGCCAAAAAATATGGTCATGAGAAAGAGAAAAACCGTAACTTAGTATTTCAATACAAACTAAAAGACATTAAGAAAATAATAGAAGAAATCAAGAAAAACACAAATTAGAATTAGAATATCTCAGAAATGAGATGGCTAAGCAACAGGGGAATATGAAAAAAAAAAATGATGACAAAGTTCAATAATGAAATAGAAAGAGAGAAAAAGAAAATCAAAGAAACAAAGTGGAAGTTTCAGCAATGAGAGGACTCCCCAGCAGTGTTTCTGAAAGGCAGTGTCTCTGTGAAAGAAGAGGTGGCCTCTGCCACGTATTTTGTTAAGACCAGATCTCAGAAAGCTGATATCAGCTCATCACTTGCATCCCTCCCCGTCAGTGCACCCCTCCACCTTCCCCCAGTGACATCGTTTCACCTTTGAGGTTTCATCACAACCTGTTTGTAGGTACATAAAATCCTTGGAGAGGCAGGGGAGAGGGTAAGAACACTGCATTCACTCTGCTGGGGTAGCTTCTGTCCTGTGCTGCCAGGGATGTCTGCTCAGGGGCCCCTCACCACTGCACCTGTCTCACTTCTTATGTTGCTTACCACAATCTCTCATAGTGTCCTCCTCATTTTTCTATCTTTCTTTCAAAAGGTATTTTCTGCTTAGGGAGGAGAGACACAGTGCCTCATTCATCATGGAGAAGACCTAGTAGAATGCTTGGCACACATTAGGGGTGCAACAGTTCATTAAATCAGTGTTGGATGAAAGGTCATTATCAGCACGTAAACTAAATTGGAGATCCTGCAGCTTAACTACAATTGATTTTTGGGTAGCCTGAGATCTGGCCTTTGAGAATGACATTGACTTCTGCAGTGTTTTCTAGGATGCTTTGCCACCATCAACATTAATGGCAATAACGTCAGAGCATAGGAGTGTCAGAACTCACCAGAAAGTATCTGCCCATCAGGGTCAAGACAAGAGCCAGGCCAAGTCTATGTACTTTTCCCCCTTAGTCTAAGATTGCATCCTGTTTTCCAACACATTCCCAGCCACCAGTATGAGCAGGACCCCACTCTGCAGTGGCACCAGCCACTCCGATTCATATCTCGCCCCTCCGTTGTCCCTGGACAGTGAATACCTGTAGATATTATAAAAGAGGTTAATGATAAAGCTGACTGGAGAGAATACTTCTCAGGCAGTCCAAATTTCATTGCATAGGTAGTTGCCTTCAGCCATCTGTTAAGACTTAGGTCATATGCACTAAATTATAATACTAAGAGTGAGGAAGCTTATCTGTCATTAAAACATTCACTGAGGAACTACTATGTTCAAATACTTATTCCAGGACTTAAGAGCAGGCAGAAATAAATTCATAATTAGCATGGTAAAGGTAAGATGAGGAGGCAAGGTAAGGTGGGCATTTTTACTCAGTATTGTTGAGACTAGATAAATCTTTCTGGAAAGAAATTTGGCAAGTGCACTAGAAGATTCCAGAAGTTCTAATTTTAGTGCACAATGGCATCAATTTTAAGAATATATCTTTAAAAAATAAAACAACTGAGGAGAAAGATTTATAAACAAAGATTTTCATTGCATCATTATTTAGGCTCTTGGGAAAAATAGAAATAGCCTAAACCAATAACACATTAATAATTGATTAAATTATGGGAAATCCAAATGATGTAATATTTTGTACTCTTTAAAATTGTATTTTTTGGAGAAAATGTAATAACCTGGTAAAATGAATCAAATGAAAAAGCAAGACTCAAAATTTTAAACACGATATAATCTATATTTTTATTTTAAACATGTATTTGTAGAAAAAGTATAACATGTCAAAATTATAATAGTTATCTCAAGGTAGTGAGGTTATGGGTGATATTTCTTTCCTTCTCTCTCTCTCTCTCTCTCTTTCTTTCTTTCTTTCTCTCATGTGTATTTTCTAAAGTTTTCCACAATGGGCATGAATTCATTTTATACTGAGGAAAAATGTTAAGATGATTGGCTGAAACTGCATCACATGATTTCACTCCCATAATATCTAATTGAATGAAAAAATATTTTTATAAACAAAATTAAAAACTATCAACTGCAACTAAGCATGCAATGGCTTAGTATCTTAAACTTCAAAAAAATGATGTCCCCCCAATAAAAGACCAAAAAAAAAAAAAAATGTAAAAGAAAAAACCAGAAACCTGATGGCCTAGGAAAGAAACATAACTTCTGGAGCAGAAGGGCCGGCAGTTTGGTTCTTAATGATACTCCCACGACTCACTACCAGAAAGTCATATAGTTGAGGTTGAAAATCCCTGAGAATTCTTGTTAATACCCCCCTGAAAAAAATCCTAGAAAAGCATATTGAATTATAGCTTTACTTTCTCCATTTCTGACTTTTAAAAAATTGTATAAATGGCTGCTGAGGGAAAATAATGGAAGTAGAGGAAATAAAGGGTGGGGCTATCTCTGAGGGAAGTGAAATGTCCTGAACTACATAAAGGATTTAAAACTCGAGCATACTTTCCCCATATGAATGGGACTAATACCAAATTTACGTGGAACAAAGCTTGGTATGAGACTTCTAAAGACTGCCTCAGAAAAAGAAAACAAAATCTAGTTATTTTAAAAATTTGTTTGCCTGCCCTTACATTGCCATTTTCTCAAGCTACTCAAAAGTGGGAAAAGTCAGAAATACCCAGGTGGCAGCCTGTTATCAGAAGGAAGAAGAGGAGATGAGAGAGAGAGGTAGATCCAAGTCAAGAAGTTACTCACGCAATATCAAAGTAAATAGAAGTTCAGGAGAGTGCTGCCCAAGCATGAGCAATATGGAAAGAAACATTATGGCAATTATGTGGATATATCCAGCATAGACATTATAAGAGGGACAGAGGGTGCAAAACATGCATAAAGATGACAACCTTGAGAAGAGGTAAGTCAAGAAAAATAAGGAATATCTTCACAACTGCTTAATAACAACCAAGAGAACTTAATATCATAAATGTAATGAAATAAAAGCTCAAAGATAAGAGATTAAACAGGGGAATCAGATGAAAATGGAGATTATGAGCTAAGGAAGCAAACTGATTAAAAAAATCATAACAGATATACAAAATAAGAAACAGCACGAAACAAAATTAATATCACTGACAAATCTATCAATAACATTAAAAAAAGAGTGTAAGATCTTCACAGTGAATGCACACAGAAAAAATGGAAAGATTAAAATATTGGATTACAAAAATGAAAATGAACACACGTAAAAGTGATTAGGGGAAGCAGCTGTGGCTCAATTGGTTGGGCTCCCGTTTACCATATGGGACGCCCCAGGTTCAATTCCCGGGGCCTCCTGGTGAAAGCAAGCCGGCCCACATGGTGCGGTGAGCTGGTGGCCTGCACGGCACAGTGAGCTGGCACAGCAAGATGATGCAACAAAGGGAGACAAGCAGACATAGAAAAACGGACAGCAAATGGACACAGCAAGCACAAGCAGCAAGGGGGGGATAAATAAATAGAAATAAATCTTTAAAAAAAAAAAACTTTAAAAAAAAGTGATTAGTATCTTGAAAGCATAAAAACCAACAAATGGAAGTGAAGATAGACTCAAAGATACAATATTGGAAAATTACCCTAACAAAAAGGAAAATGGGCACACTATGTTCCAGGAAAATCTGATAAACAACAGTCAGTACTAAGATATATATCCTTGTTAAGATATTGAAAATCAAGAATAAAGAAATATCTCTTCAAGTATTCCTGTCCAAAAAACAAATAATTTATAAGCAGAAAGTATCAGGCTGACCTGAAACTGCTACAACTGACGCTTCCAGAAACAAGAAATGCCATAAGATACTGGCATAAAGTTCTAGGACAAGACTGACTCAAGAATAGCAAAATCAGAGAAGCAGATGTGGCTAAAGCAATTGACCTCCTGCCTACCACATGGGAGGTCCCAGGTTTGGTCCCAGTGCCTCCTAGAGAAGACAAGCAAGACAGCGAGCTGGCATGACAGGCAGGTGTGGCAAGCTGATGCTACAAGATGATGCAACAAGAAGATACAAAGAGAAAAGACAATGAGACACAACAAACCAGGGAGCTGAGGTGGCTCAAGCGATTGAGTGCCTCTCTCCCACATGGGAGATCCCAAGTTCCATTCCTGGTGCCCCCTAAAGAAATGAGCAGACACAGAAAACACACAGAGAATGGACACAGAGAGCAAACAGTAAGTACAAAACAA